>PVKE010036560.1:0-16340 GCA_004027555.1 Craseonycteris thonglongyai | reverse complement strand
TCTACATGGGGCAGAGCCAGGATTCGATCCTCGGGTTCCGGGGCTGCAAAGCGAGCACTTAACTGGCTGAGCCATCCCAGCGTCCCCTGTGCAAACATTTTAAAGCATCAGAATCTTTCTGACTCATGCAAAGACAGTGCTAAATGACCCAAGAGATTGGCAATGCTGCCTTCACAACTAAGGTGACCCAATGTCCTTTACCCACGCCTCACTGCAGAGTTGTACGACCTGAGCCCCACTTGGCTCTGGGCAAGTCACAGCTTCTGCCAAATTGCGTCTAACACACCACCTTCACAGGGCTGCTGAGGGGATAGTTATAGAAAATGCCAGGTAGTGGTGTTAATAGGACCACCACTAATTACACCAGAATTACTGCTTCAGCACAGAGGTTCCCAGGTTTCCAGTCTTCCCTATTGCTTAAATCCCATTTCTACAAATGCATCAATGAAACTGCTTCCCTCTTTGAAAAGCAATCAAACTAAAATACAGAAGACTAAGGTTTAGAATAAGAAAAGCTGCACCCTGCCCAGCAGGAACATAACAATGCATTAACCATGGGAATCTTGTTTAGACTCCCTCAGACCTATGTGTGAGAGCAGAAAGCAGAACACCTCTGCCCCTATAATCCTTCCACAGGACCCTGGGAAGGAGGAAAGAAACACAGCACCTTCCCTAATCTCTCAGGTAGGGTGTAGGATGGAGTGCAGGCCTCACAGCAAAGTGGTTGGTACAAATAATAAATGCTCCTAGGGGGTTCAAGGGCCTCTCAATTTTCTTCTTTATTCAAACTGAATTATTTAATTCTCCTCAGGATTCCACACATGCACAAAATGTTTGTATAAGGTTCGCTGAAGGACCATAACGAGTTCTGGTTTAGCGAAAGAGTTTATTAGAAACGGCCGAGAAACGGCTGGGCTGACACCGAAAGAGGGAAAGATGGCGTCAGCCTTTTCTGGGAGTTGGGAGAGCATTTTCATATGCAGATATCAGAGGAACCAGAAAGGGGAGTGGAGGAGGGGTATCAGGAAGTACTAGCATCTAGGTTGGGCGTGTTTAGTGGATAATCTGGCGTCAAGTTCGAACCACCTCTCAGTGGGGCAGTAAATCCTTGAAGGCTTTTCTCTTCAGGGAGGCACCTGGGGCTGCTGCTTTGTCCTCCTGTTATTTTTTTCCTCCTCCCACATCTCACTCTTCAGCCCTAACAGTTTACACATCAAAACTATGTGAAAACCTGGCCAAATTTAGTGGCTAATTGCAGAATTGTGGGCCAACTATACATAAAGAGGAGTACTTGGTTTCTTGTGGCTTTATTCTATTGAAATTTAAGTCAGTAGAATCTCAATAATTCTAATGCTATAACGTTTCACTTAAAATATATGTATATGCATAAACTTTGCTATCAGGTAGTGCCAAACCCTATTTTCACTCTTGGGAGAAATACCTGCCCTCAAACAAACTATACTGCATACTGGTCCAGAGACAGATGCTGCTGGCCAGCATTCTGCAGAACAATGCAGCACTCTGGAGGCCTGGGAAGCAAGGTATTGGTTTGCATGTTAACTGATGCATAATGATGAGGGAATTTAATCTGTACCCCTAGAAACCTGCTGGGTATTGAGAATAGGACAAAAATCATGATCTCTAAGAGCAGCTAGGTATGCTGATGTTTGCAGACCCAGAATACAGCAATGGAAATAGTTCCAAACAAGGCCCTCCATAAAAACCTGCTCATTCATAATGAATAGGACCAAGGGTAGCCATTCTAGGTCAGTTCATTCTTTATCTGGAAAGATGTTACCCTTATTAAATATTAAAGCCAGTCCTTGGGTTCTAGCAGAGCAGACCTCAGCATCACTTTAAATATACTTGAGGTTAGTAATCAACCTTCATACTTCAGCAGCTCTAAATTTTTAGTATTAGTTTCTGCATTAACTTTTCATGGTTTTTTTTTCTTGTTTTTCAAAATTTACACTATTACTTTGCTTACATAGGCCCTAAATATCAACATTAAGGCTTGAGAACGCTTTTTATCAAAGGGATTTTCCTGGCCCAATAATAGAAACATAAACTGATACCTCATTTAACTGGTAGATATTTAGACTAACAACTAAAAAGGTATCAAATTCTAAACCTGTCCTAGAAAACTTACTTTTCTTGGGGCTCCTAATGAAGAAACTGTAGTACATACTGTTGGCAGGAGTTTCCAGTTTTAATGTGGGCACTTTCTAGCTCTGTGACCTTGGACAAGTTACCGGTACTTGAACTCTTTGTTCCTCAGTACACTTTGTTAGAACACTGTGAGAATTAAAGGTGCTATTGCTAAGCATTTTAATTTGTTAAGTAAGGACTGAGACCAGTGTCTGGCACATGGCAATTACGGAATAAACACTAGCATCTTCACTGTTACACAGGCAGATGTGCCTGGAGCTGTACACACATCTGTAATCATTTACAAACAGAAGTAGGTGACAATGGCTTTCAAAACAAGTTAACTACAAGATTATCTTGTAAATTCCGATTACATGTCACAAAAAAACTCAATTTAAAAATGGGCAAAGCGGGATGTGCCTCTCATGTGGGAGGCCCCCTGACTGTTCTGACCTAGCATGGCCCTGCACTCAGCTGTGGAACAAAACTATGTCGAAAACTAATGATGTGCAACTATGCAGATTGCTCTGGGCCCTCCCCCTTCTCTGTATCTCTCTCTGTCAAAAACAAAAATAGGGGAAGCCAGGATGGCTCAGTGGGTTGAGCGCTCACTTTGTAGTGCCGGGGACCGGAGATCGAATCCCGTCCCCAGCCCGTGCAGGCCCATATGCTGAACTGGGAGTTCCCCCAGTTCAGTTCTCTCTCTGTCTCTGTATCTCTCTCTCTGTCAAAAAAAAAATAAAAAAAATATATATATTTAAAAAACAAAAATAAATAAATATTAAAAATAAAAATGGGCAAAGGATCTGAACAGATATTTCTCCATACAAGATACACAAATGGCCAAAGCTGCTCAACCTCATCAGCAATCAGAGAAATGCCAATCAAAAGCACAACTAGATTCCATTTCAGTCCCAGCAGACTATTTAAAACAAACAAACAAAACAATGACAATCCGTGCTCATGAGGATATGGAGAAACTAGCAACTTCAAAACAATGCTGTAAACAATATAAAATAGTGCCGCCACTGTGGAAAAAAGCGCAGGACATCCTGAAAAAGTTAAACACAGACTTACTATATGATCCAATATTTCCATTCCTAGGTATATGTGCAAGAGAAATGAAAACATGTCCACACAAAAACTTGTATATGAATGTTCATAGATCCATCAATCATTATGAACCAAAGTGGAAACAACCCAAATGTCCATGAAGTGAATGGATAAATAAAATACAGTATATCCATGCAATGGAACATTATTTAGCAATAAAAAGAAATAAAGTACTTATACACAGTATAACATAAATGAACCTTAAAGAGTCATTCTAAGTCAAAGAAACCAGTCACAAAAGACTACATATTGTATAATTCCATTTACATGAAATGTCAGAATAGGTAAATCTAGAGAGATAGAAAGTAGATTAGTGATTGCTTAAGGTTGGGACATTTGAAAAGAACGGGGGAGGACTGCCAATGGATATGGAGTTTCATTTTGGGGTGATGAAAATGTTCTAAAATTGACTGTGACAATGCTGCACAATTCTCTGAATTGTATATTTAACTGGATGAACTGCAAGCTGTTCCAATAACAAAGTTTCAGGAAACAAGGATGTGTATAAATATAAAGTGGTAGCATGATGAGACTTTTTTTTTTGGTGACTGAACAGCTCTATATCTTGAATATGGTGGTAATTACATAAATCTATACATGTAATACCATTGTACAGAATTAAATACATACACATACACAAAGACTGCATGTAAAAAATGGTGAAAATTGATAAGGTTTCTGTAGTATATGTAGTTAATATTTATTGTACCAATGCCAATTCCCTGGTTTTGTTTTGTACTACAGCTATATAAGAGGTCACCACTGGGAGAAGCTGGTTGGGGGTAAATGGGAATCCATGTATGATCTCTGCAATGTCCTATGAGTCTGTAATTACAGCAATAAAAATCCCACAGGGAGGATATTATTGATGTGGACAAAGCCCTGTAACACTGCTTGCAGTTAAGCCTCTGTTTCTGTAAATCTTCCTTGCTCCTTACACTGCCACTCCCCTGCTTCTGCAGAGCCTGCTCACTCCCTGCACCTGTGGCCTTGGCTTCTCCTGGCGCCTGCATCTGCCAAACATAGATATGTGACTGTGGGAAAAAGAAGAACTTATCATAGAAAATAACTAAGTAAAATTCTGCCTATATATGCCTAATACTTCCTGCAGTCAGGGCTCAGACTTTGGAACAACACTCTTCTGAGCGTGCCAGCGTAAATAAGCTTTTTGACTTCTATCTCTCAAGTGCAGCTTGGTTTCTTTCTTGGGTGAACTGTAAGATTTGGTTCCCTGAACAGGAATCCCAACGGCGCTGGCCCACTGAGCCACCGGTGTGGGGAAAGCTGGAGCTGTGGACCACAAGGGGAGCCGCGGCGGGGCAGGCGCGCCCTGCTGAGTTTAGCAGGCCCTAATCTGGCCACCTCTTGTTGGCCCTGTGCTGTGGTTAAAGGGAGATCAGGACAAACAGTATCAGAGCGGCTGTCAGACTCGGTAAGGTCCCGGGACCCTAGACCCAGGTAGGTGTGCCTTCAGGGCAGAAGGGGAGCTTGATCACCTCCCAGGGAAAGACCTTCCCAGAGAGCCAAGGCACTAGAAGACCTTCCCAGGGAGATAAGGTACGGAAAGACCTTCCCAGGGCGGGAGGCACTGTTTTAACCTCTGGTGTGAATGTGAGTGTGAGAGAGCGGCCTGACTTGGTCCTTTGGTTGGGTACGAATCTGTGGTCCCACGGCTGAAAGGCTACCGGATCTGAGTGGGCCCTCACATGCGGTTTTGTGGCGACATCATACGGCATAATGGTGATTCACATCCCGCGTGGAGTGTGACCTGGCCCAAGCTTTATATGGGTACACCTTAGCCAAGACACGCCTAAGTTCCTACAATGGACGTGGCCAGGTGGGCACCTGTCTGGGTCTCAAACTGAGGCCTTCCATCCTTGTCTTTGCGGCACTGTTCATGGGAAACATGGGCTCAGGGCATAGCAAACCCACAGTTCTCAATTGTATGTTAAAGAATTTTAAAAAGTGTTTTGCAGGTAACTATGGGGTAAAGATGACCCCTGGGAAATTAAGAAGCCTCTGTGAATTAGACTGGCCGGCTCTCCAGGTTGGCTGGCCTGCAGAGGGAACCCTGGATGTCTCAACAGTCCGCAGAGTCTGGCAGGTTATTACCGGAAACCCTGGCCACCCAGATCAGTTTCCCTACATTGATTCCTGGCTGAAAGCAGCAGGGACCTTGCCTTCTTGGATGCGGTTTTATACAAATAGGGAGGGACAGTCTAGGGTCCTCTTTGCCAATGTCCTCAAGGGGCACCATGGACAGGAACAGCCAACCAAGCCTGTCCTCCAAGGGGATCCAGAGGAAGAGCCCCTGCCACCCCCATATGTCCCGAGACTGCCCAGGGTCCCAAATCCTCCTGTTTTGGACACGCCACCTCACTCAGACCTACTAGCGCCAGCACCCTCTAAGCTGCCTCCTTAGGAATTGGGCTCCCCCGGGCCAGCCTGTTGACTCTGGTCCAGAGACACGGTCCTCCAGATGCCCTTGAGAGAAACCGGAGGCCCAGACGAGGTGGGAAAAGATGGGACCCTACAGCCTGGTAGATCCGTCATCTACTATCAGCCCTTTACCACCAAGGACCTCCTGAACTGGAAACACCATACTCCCTCCTACTCTGAAAAGCCTCAGGCCATGATAGACCTCCTCGAGTCCATCTTTCAGACTCACCATCCCACCTGGGAGGACTGTCAGCAGCTCCTCCAAACCCTGTTCAACACTGAAGAACGACGATCCATTTTAAGGGGCGCTCACCAGTGGCTGGAGGAAACAACCCCGGCGGGCATGGTGGATGTCGTTGCCTGGGCTTTGAGGGCTGCCCCGGAACATTGGCCAACTTGGGATTTTAATACAGAGAAAGGTTAAGCGTCCCTTTGCCGATACCAGGAGGCCCTCCTGAGGGGCATGCAAACCAGGGACAGAAAGCCAACAAACATGTCTAAGACAGCCAGTGTGACACAGCAAGCTGACAAATTCCCTGGGGATTACTATAAAAGGCTCTGTGAAGCCTTCCGCATCTTCATCCTGTTCAATCTGGAGGCACCGGAGAACCAGAGAATGGTGAATGTGGCTTTCATGGCACAGTCAGCTCCAGATACATGCAGAAAACTGCAGAAACTGGAAGGATTCGCCGGCATGAATGTCAGCCAGCTTCTGGAGGTTGCCAGCAAGGTGTACATGAACTGCGAGGTTGCCGCCAAGAGGGAAGCGGATAAGAGGATGAGAGAAAAAGCCAGCCTCCTTGCTACAGCCCTGTAGAAGGGGTAACAGAGGACAAGATAAAGAGGAGAAGGCCACTCCAAAAGGGAGGCCATGGCTCCTGTTGAAGGATGAACAATGTGCCTATTGCAAGGAGATTGGACAATAAATGCCCGAACTGCAACGGGTCAATCTGGATGCCCAGAACGGGTGGAAAGCCCCTCGGGAAACCAGAGGAACCAGACTTCATTGGCTTGGCAGGCATGGACTCCGACTGAGCGGAACGGGGCTCGTTCACACTTGGCCCCCATCAGCCCACGGTCAAAATAAATGTGGGGGGGAACCAATCCATGACTTTTATGGTGGACACCGGAGCAGAACACTCCATAGTGACAATGCCCGTAGCCCCTTCCAGGACTCAGACTGCAACTATTACGGGGGCTACGGGAAACAAGGCAACCCTCCAGGTTTGGGCAAAAATAGAGCCCCAATCACGGTTGAGTTAAAGTCAGGAGCACAGCCCCAATGACAATACCCCATCCCTTGGGAAGTAATTGCCACTCAGGCACTCCTTAATCACTTAGCTGCAACAAGCTACGGGGCTGCCTAGAAGAAAGTGCAAATCTGTAAAAAGAAAGTGCGATACTTAGGCTTTGTCATTTCCCAGGGACAGAGAACACTGGGGATGGAGGAAAAAAAAAAAAAAGAAAAAAAAAAGGATCATTCTGGCACTTCCCTGCCCCAAAACCAGAAAAAACATCCACAAATTCCTGGGGGCTATGGGATTCTGCCACATCTGGATCCCTGGATTCTCGGCAATAGCAAGGCCTTTGTATGCAGCACTCACGGGGCCCAAGACGGGACCTCTGATATGGGGATAAAATCAAAAAAGCCTTCCAGGAACTTAAATGCCTGCTGACCCAGGTGCCGGCACTAGAGCTCCCCAATATGAAAAGGCCATTAAAAACAAAAAAAATCCTAAAACTGTTGGAAGCTGTTTGGCTCCCCAAGCAGGTAGCAATCCTGCAGTGTCAGGGACACCAGAAGGGGACAGACTCAGTTGCTGCAGGAAACCGGCTGGCAGATGAGGCTGCCAAGGAAGCAGCTGAGGGGGATTTGGAGAGTGACCCAGAGCTCTCACGTCTTGTCAGCCAACGAAAACACAAAGCTGCCACAGTATTCGGATGAAGAAAAGAAACAGGCCAGGTCAGAGGGGACCATCAGAATCCAGGAGGGATGATGGCAACTACTGGATGAAAAACTGTTCATCCCAGCCCTGCTGGGTCCTCAACTCGTCTCCAAGTTTCACCAGCTGACCCACTTCGGTAAAACAGCATTAGAGGAACTTCTGAATAAACAGTTTCATGTCAGCCGGCTCTCTGCCCTCTGTAAGACCATCGGAAAACGATGCATAACTGTGCCAAGATCAACACAGCTACCTCTCTGTGTTCATTCCCCAGGGTGCAAGGGGTCAGTGCCACACCCTTTGAGGACCTTGAGGTAGATTTCACTGAAGTGCACTCAAGCCGGGGGTACAAATATCTGTTAGTGCTGGTCTGCACCTTCTCAGGATGGGTAGAGGCCTTTCCGACCAGGACAAAAAACTGAAGGTATAGAAGGCCCTTCTAAGGAAAATAATCCCGTGGTATGGCATACCCTGACCATACACAGTGATGATGGGCCAGCCTTTGTGGCTGAGCTGCTGCAGACAGTGACAAAGGCATTAGGGATTACCTGGAAACTGCACATGGCCTATAGACCACAGAGTTCATGGAAAGGGGAACACACGAACCGCACCCTCAAAACTACCCTGGCTAAGCTTAGCCAGGAAACTGGGCACACATGGGTAGATCTCCTGCCCATAGCGCTTCTCTGGGTGACATGCACTCCTGAAAAACATGGGTTCACTCCATTCGAGATTCTGTACATCCGGCCCCCACCCTTCCTGGGTAGCATTCCAGGAAATCTTCGGCAGTTGGGAAACAGAAGTCTGGAGGAACAGATGCGGGCTCTGGGTAAAGTCCTCCAGATGATCAGGGACTATGTCCTGGAAAAGACACCTATCTCGCTGGGGACCCCAATTCACCCCTTTGGTCCTGAAGATCAAGTTTGAGTAAAGGATTAAAAAAAACAACAACCCTCAGGTCACACTGGACAGGGCCCTACACTGTCATTCTTGTAATACCAACAGCTCAAGGTTGCAGGTGTCACCCCATGGATACACCACACCAGGGTCAAGGCAGCTGCTGACAGGGACCAGGAGTGTGGAAAGTGACTGCCTGCCCAGCAGAGCCCTTGCGACTCCCCCTGCAGAGACAGAAAGATGACTGACCTGCTCTGGTCACTCCACGGCTGACCAGTCAATGCATGGCTGAAGCCTGAGGACACCACTTCGTTGGTCCTGGATGGTTTGCAATCTGTTGTTTCTCATAGTGAATGTTCCCCTCACTGCCCTACTAGTGACAGGCCTGGCTGTCATTGCCCCACCTGACTGGAGCCTAATAGAATGCTCCTTGATTGCCCTCTGCTACGTATTATGTACAGGATGTATTATTATCATTGGATATTTATGGGACTGCTCTAGATGCCTTTGTCTATATCAGGCACGGTCCCCACATGCTCTGCAGGATACATACAGACACACTACACTGGGTCTAACACTGGAAAAGGGGCTATAGGATGGCTAAAGGCCTGTTTGGACATAGGCAGTAATACTTAATGTTTGTTTCCTGCTTCCATGTTTTCTTCCTCTGGTCCTAAGATTAATAACAAATCTAATAAAAGCCACAGTGGCTAAAAAGACAACAGCCCATATCGTAGCTCTCTGAGGGTACCAGCCGTAGGGGGAACCTAAGCTGGATGATGGTAATGCCCTATAGTAGATATAGGGCATCAAAGAGGGGAATGATATGGACAAAGCCCTGAAACACTGCTTGCAGTTAAGCCTCTGCTTCTGTAAATCTTCCTTGCTCCTTACACTGTCACTGTCACTCCCCTGCTTCTGCAGAGCCTGCTCACTCCCTGCACCTGTGGCCTTGGCTTCTCCTGGCGCCTGCATCTGCCAAACATAGATATGTGACTGTGGGAAAAAGAAGAACTTATAGAAAATAACTAAGTAAAATTCTGCCTATATATGCCTGATACTTCCTGCAGTCGGGGCTCAGACTTTGGAACAACACTCCTCTGAGCCCACTGGCTGAGCCCGCTGGCGTAAATAAAGCTTTGTGACTCCTATCTCCCAAGTGATGCTTGGTTTCTTTGTCAAGCAAACTGTAACACTGTCAGTAAGAACCTACAAATAAAACTCTGAGACCAATGAAACATTTCCAGGTATGACAGGTTAGACACTCCAGACTGCAAGCACCCCTCCCTCCATTGGAGGTCAGTGTGGACTCCCTTGCTGGCATACTTTCCTGGCTGGCCCTACATGCACTCTGAGCTGCTCTATAGGGTGTGCTTAACTGCATGCACCACCTGACACTCCACATCTTTACAATTACCAGTGCAAGGTAATTTTCACACTCCACACCAGGGATGACATCCACTCAGCATCTGCCAAAAGAAATTGACCAAATATCATAAAAGCAGCCACATATCAAATTGCCTATAATAAGTATCTCATTAACTACAAGAGCTTTCCAGGGACCAAGATCTCTTGGAATTTCAACTCCTTCAGACGACTCCTTCAACATGAATTTTACGCCAGAAACAATCAAAACTCTGTACGGAAGAGTCAAGAGATCCACCTGAGTTACCTTGCACAGCCTGACCCTTTGTATAGCAGGCACAGATAACCAGTTGTGATGTGCTCATCCAACCAGAGAGCCCCAGAGAGCCCATCATCAGAAACTACTCTTTATTCAAAGGCCAACAAGGGAAGTTATACCAGGGAAAATGGCAAGTTAAAGATCTCCAAAAGTTCGCCCTTTTATTAAAGCAACTAATAAAACTGGAAAAATTTGTCAGAATCAACATTCTCAGAACTGTGGAAATTAACCAAAGGCTTGCTGCAACCCCTGGAGCATTCAGTCAAGGAAAACAGCTGAATCCTGGTAAAAGTAGTGAACTTTTTAGCATTTTAACTTGCCCATACACCCCTCTTCAGCTCACATTTCCAGTACCAGAGGGAGCAGAGACGAGCTTGAACCCTTGTAAAATCTTCTTCCCAAAGAGCAGGCATTATTTGATCTGTCTGGTAGTTCCCTGGACAAACCTACCTGAAAGCCTTGCCTTTATTTGACCTCATTCAAATTTGTCCCCGTGCCAAAAGCCAAGTCCCAGGCATGATTTTCAAATGTTTTATTAACACAATATTCTAAGGCAATTGGTAACAGTTGAAACAAACAATACACTAACCAAAACTCCTGAGGAATGAGATGTTTCTAGGCTTTTTTTTCTTTTTAAAGATTTACTTTATTGTTTTTGACAGAAAGACAGAGAGAAGGGGGAGGGCCCAGAGCAGTCTGCATAGTTGTACATGTCAATTTTCAACATTGTTTCATTCCTCACAGGTGGGTGGGGGGGCCACACAGGAAGGGGGAAACCAGGCCAGGAGCCTCCCGCATGAGAGGCACGCCGCCTCTGACAGCTGGGAGTCTAACCAGTGTCCTCCCACATGGGAAGCTTGCCTCCGAGAACTAAATTGGGGTCACAACCCAGTTCAGCATATTCCCCACCCCACCCACCAAGTTCAGTGATGGGTCCTCACAGGCCAGGGCCAGAATTCAACTCTCAGACCCCAGGGCTGCAAGGCAAGTGCTTAATCCGCTGAGGTACCCCAGCATTTCCCCTAGAAGGTTTTGAAAAGTTCTAGACTATTCCTTGGATCTATAATAACAGGCCACACATATGGGTAACACTCTTCCCGTGAGCAGGAAAAACCAGAGGAGGTCCCAAGCTCTCACATTTAAGTGACCTTAAGACTGTGCACAGCAGGAAAGAAAGGCTAAAGCAGAGTTGTAAACTGCCTGGCTCAGTGCTAAAGGCACGCTCCAACATAAACCCAGAGGCCCTCAGCAAAAACCAGTGAGATGGGGAAGCCGGGATGGCTCAGTGGGTTGGGTGCTCACTTTGCAGTGCCGGGGACCGGGGATCGAATACTGGCCCCGGCTAGTGCAGACCCATGTACTGAACTGGGGAGTTCCCCCAGTTCGGTTCTCTCTCTGTCTCTGTATCTCTCTCTCTCTCTCTGTCAAAAACAATAAAAAAATAAAATAAATAAATAGATACATAAAAAAATAACTTTATAAAAGAAAAAAACAGACAAAAAAAACCCCTAGTGAGAGTCATTGGTTCCAGTTGTTCCAGGAAATCTCAGTCCAATCATTAGCTGACCATTAACCTAACCAAGAAGAAGCTTCAGCAGTCACATACAACACACTAGTACATATAAATTTTACAGAATAAGTTAAGAAAAGACACTAAACAAACAACTTACTATGCAAGATGCTACAACAACAAACCCTGGAGAGTAGGGAGAATCTAATTTCCAGGGCTGCCACATTATATTATTTGAAATGACCAGTTTTCAACAAAATTAGAGGACACATAAAAAAAATTCATGAAAAGTGCAGTTAATAGATACTCTCCCTGAGCATTCAACTATTTAAGTATGTTCACAGCTAAAGGAAGCCACCTAAAGAACCAAAAGAAACTATGAGAGTAAATGTCTAACTAAATAGAGAACATCAACACAGAGATAAAAATTATAAAAAGCACTAAATAGAAATTATGGAGTTGAAAAGTATAACTAACACTTAAAAAATCCCAAAGGGGAATGCTGGGATAGCTCAGCAAATTGAGTGCTTGCCTTGCAACCACGAGGTCTGGAGATTGAATCCTGGCCCTGCCCGGTACAAACCCCATATGCTGTAATGTAGCTCAACTAGTAATTGTCTAGATGGCAGCAAAGGTTCTCGCCTCACATGCAAGAGGTACCGGTCTGGTTCCCACCATGCGCAGCCCCATTCACCTGTGTGGAATGAAACCAAGTCAAAATTAATGATGTACAACCATGGGGACTGCTCTAGGCCCTTCCCTTTTCTCCCTCTCACCTTCTCTCAAACAATAAAATAAAAAAATAATAGATTTGTTAAAAGACTGATCATATGAAGTATTAATGAAGATATGAAGCAACTGGAATGCTCACATGCATGCTAGTGGGGGTTTAATTGACATAACAACTTTAAAAAACTGTTCAATATTGTAAGTCAAAGTTAAATACATACCTATCCTATGATATGGCAATTCAACTGCTATATGTAAACTTAACAGAAATACATGAATTTATGTACCAAAAGACACTGTTTCTTATGCAACATTACTCATAGTAGCCAAAAACTAGAAGCAATCCAAATGTCCATCAACAGTAAAATAAATAATATTCTTGAACACTATAAAGCAAGAGTGTCCAACCTTTTGGCTTCCCTGGGCCACATTGGAAGAACTGTCTTAGGCTACACATAAATACACTAACACTAATGATAGCTGATGAGATTTTTAAAAGGTCGCAAAAAAACTTAGTGTTTTAAGAAAGTTTACAAATTTGTTTTGGGCCACATTCTAAGCCGTCCTGGGCCACATGTGGCCCACAGACCACGGGATGGACAAGCTTACTATAAAGCAATCATAAGGAATGAACTACATGACAACAGCCTAAAGCTTATACACATAATGAAAGAATCCAAACATATTGCATCATTCCATTAAAATTAAATTCAAAAGAAAAAAAATTAATCTATGGTGTTAAAAGTTAAGATAGTAAAGAGCAGAGAGGACTTAACAAATATGAGAATATACATGGGGGGAGTTCCAAGGTTCCACTAATATTCTATTTTTGACCAGAATGATGGTTACACTTTGTGTTCACTCTGTGACAGTTCATTATCCGTGCACTTTTTTTTTATGTAGGTTACACTTCAAGTTCAGACAGTTAAGAGGAAAAATATTAGAAATGCTGACCTGCCACACTTGCCTCACTGAACCATTACATGGCAAGTACCTATTTTGGGGGGGATTCCTATTGGTCCCATGAGATTGAAGAAAGACATTCTCCAAGAGAGAAAAGAAAATAAATGGCCTAATTGTGAAAAGAGAAGGCACAGGATGCATTAAGGAAATAAAATGCATTTTACCCTAAAGCCACTTCTTTGCCCCTCCCCCAAATGACTTCTGAAACCATAAGTTACAAGTATTTTATGTAAAACTATCTTGATGTCATCAGATGGCAGTGTTGAGAAGTGCTTAAAACCTCTCCTGTGAAGACCAACATATTAAACACCTAAAATCCAACTAGGTATTCCCTAAGCATCACACAGCCTCAACAGAGAAACCCACTCATCACAAGAAAATACTTAAATGCCAGAGAAAGGAAAGCAAGGGAGAGAAGGGAATGGAGCACTACAGAGGCACACCTTGGAGCACTACCTGAAGACCGACCCAGAGACTGGCAGAGAAACTGAGATGAGAGCATGGGAGCACAGGTAGAGGTGCACAATGACTCTGGTTGGGTGGGAGGCCAAGAACTGACAAAAGCAGAGGCATGGGTGGCCAGAGCATGGGATGGATGGCAGAAGCGGGGTGCAGGCAGCTATAGAGTGATGCCATTGGCAGAAGCATGGGAGAGCGGTTATGGCATGGTGTGGGCAAACAGAGCATGATGCTGGAGGCTGAACTGTGGCACCAGTGGAGGTCGGAAAGTGGCGCGGGCAGCTGGAGCATGAGGTGGCTACCGGACTATGGGGCAGGTGGGTGGAGCATGCTGGCAGCTGAAGCACAGAGTGGCTCTCAATGAGGTAGGACCCCAGCTGGAGCACTACTCAGCTTTGGACACAGAACATGGCTGCTTCCCCTAGCTCTCTCCCAAGGCTCAACCCCCAGCTCCACCTAGTGCCTGGATTCAGTCAGCTACAGCCAGGAAGCCGCCATTGCCCTGTGAAGCAAACAGACCTGCAACTTATCCAACAAACCCCACCCCCACCTGTACAGCTGATATCAGCAGGGGGATCCAGAAAAACTATGAAGCACAGGCATGGCAACTTCGGACTTCAGTGGGATCTCAGAGGCATAAAAAAACACCACCCACCATATCCTCCCCAAAAAAGAGGTATATAGAGACCAGTCAAAGAAGAGAAGTCAAAGAAGAGAAGCCCACCTTCTAGGAAGTCTCTCATTGTGAGAAATCCAAATAGTAAAGAAAAAATATTGTAAGATGCTGCAGCAACACCAGCTGTAAAGTGAATGAAAGGCCTCTTCATATCTACCAGGGGAAAAGTCCTTATGTCCAAGACGAGACACATGCCAACAGCAATGAGTACCCTAGGGAATAAAGATGCTCAGAAAGAAAATAAAAAATCTCCAGAAAAGGAACTTAAAAGATATAAAAATATATGAGCTAAATGACACAGAATTAAAGATTGCAGTTCTGAACATACTCAAAGAGATCATAAAAGACAGCTAAACACAGAAAAGCAGGTAAAACTTCTCACAAAGGAAATATGCAAGCAAAAGGAATACTATAATAAAGTAACTGAAATTATAAAAATAAAATAAAATAGAAATTCTGGAGGTAAACAACAAAATTAAAAAAAAAATGAAATTGCTAGCATAGGAAGCAGAATTGACTAGATGGAAGAGAATTAGTGAAATAAAAGACAGAAATACAGAAATGTCACAGAAGGAAGAAGAGAGAGATCTGAGAGTTAAAAGAAATGGAAGATCTGTATAAGAACTGACCCCATTAGAAAGAGTAACATAGAATAATAGGTATTCAGGAAGGCGTAGAGCAGGGATTCCCAACCCCATGCCTGCGGGCGCCATGGCGCCCGCAGCCCGATTTGTGTGCGCCCACCATTATTTGACTGCATCAGAAGTTTTTCATAAACACTAAGTAAAACTATAATTTATTTTTATACATTTGTTAGAATTTTAAAATATTGTTTGAGTATCTACACAGGTTTATTATATTCGTTGGTATATTTGCGATATCGTATGTATAAGTTTTTCCCTAACTTTCGCCTTTGTACATGTCGTGTCTTGTTTAGCCGCTGCACTCTTTAAACTCTCCTCCACCCAACCGGGAGACGGGAAGTTGCCATTTTGATTGCGGTTGCTGGACTGATCGGGTCGTGACGGTTAGCTAGGATCACAGTGTTTTGATATATTCGATTTTAAATGAACTAAAAGCGAGGTAGGTAATCTATTATTATGGTGGCAATTTGATATGATATTGTAGTTCTACAACTACTTTTATTTTTATTTTTTTAGTCCCAAAATGAGTGGACCAAATAAGAGAAAACGAACCTATAATTTTAACACAGACTGGGAGGAATCATATTGTTTCATTAATTTAAAAGGTAAATGCATTTGCCTGTTGTGTGGCAGTAGTATTGCAGTGCCGAAAAAACATAATGTTGAACGTCACTTTCAGACAAGTCATACCACTTTTGATACAAATTATCCACTTACATCTGAAGTAAGAAAGAAAAAAATAAATCAACTAAAATGAAGTTTAACTATTCAACAGACTGTTTTCACTAGACATGTGGAAAAATCTAAAAAGGCAACCATTGCTTCTTTCAAAATTTCTCACATGTTCGCAAAGAAGAAAAACCTTTCCAGGATGGTGAATTGTTCAAAGAAGCATTTCTGACTGCTGCCGATCGTTTGTTTGAGGAATATTCTAATAAGCATGAGATTATGTCAGCGATACAAGACCTACAGTTGTCAAATAACACAGTCACAAGAAGAATACACGCAATTTCAAAAGACTTGCAAACTCAGTTAAAGACTGACTTGGAAATATGTGACTGCTTCTCTCTGCAATTTGACGAGTCAACAGATATATCAGACACCGCACAGTTGGCAGTTATGGTGAGAATGGTAT
>PVKE010036559.1:0-16341 GCA_004027555.1 Craseonycteris thonglongyai | reverse complement strand
TTTGGTCATCTTTGCCAATTGGACCAGGCCATTCCCAACTATATTGTCTATAGAAAGATTTTGATAATCCAAATTTTAAACGAGACCACAAATTCAAATCAAGATAATTGACGTTTGAGCACTGAGGCAGCTTCTGTGTTTTTTAATGACTTTTAGTGTTTAGAGGAGGTATCAAAGTATTGCACTGACCTATCCCTTTCTGGGCTGCTGGCCTTGGCAAGTGAGTGTCTCTCTGCATCCCTTAAGTCAGCAGGCCCTGAAACAAAGCACAATAGCAAGGTTTTAATGGATGAGATAACCCTTCCCATTCAAAAGGTAGAAAACAACATCTGTTTAAAAACCAAAATAACTGCAGGAATTCATTCAGCAATAGGCCCAGAGGATTTCAGAGATATAGTCCTTGCTTATCAAAATAAAAACCACAACAGAACAATTGTTTCAATCCTGTGCTCTAAACTTTTTCCAGATTAATTGGCGTAGAGTCTCACCAAGCTCATTAAAAGAGAAACTTCGGGACTTCCACAGCGTGGTTGGTGTTTGTTATGCTCCCAAATACGAAGGCTCTCCTAGCAAGAACCGGGCAGAACCACAGACCCTAGGCTTTCTTTACTGATAGGATTTCTCACACTTATTCTTAAATTGCACTTTAAAAATCAGACTTCTTTTCATATTTGCTTTTTTAAAAAACTGAAAAATTGGCCCTTATTTATTCTCCTTGTGGTATTGCCTGTGTCCAGTTACATTTTATAGCTACTGAACAATACACCATCCGCCCCTGGAACCTGTGACCTCTCAGATGGGTTATTAGATAAGTGATTAGCTTGTCACGCTCTCCAGAGCTTGTGGACACCCAGGCATTTTAAGTTATGTTCCAAGGAGGTGGAAAGACAAAATTCCTTTTTTTTTTTTTTTTTGGCACAGGCTTCCTACACCCACCCAATCCTCCTAAGTCTCTGGGGACTGCCAAGGGCCTGATTTTGCAGTCTCTGGGGCAGTGTGAAGTTTGGCTGGAGAAAGGCCCAGCAGATTAAGGCCTCTGTTCAACAAATATCTGCTCACCCACTCTGACTCGAGTGAAACAGTTTGCTAAGTGCTGCCTCCCCAGTAACATGTAGGGACCTTCAGGGAGCCTGTTCAGTACCTCCTATCAAGGTAAAATAAAGTCCAAACCCACAGAACATCATGGAAAACCAAAGGAATTTACCAAATGCCTTTTCACATGAAAACCAACACAAGTTCCATAAAATAGAACATGAATGTAAATAAAGAAATAGATAGATAAATAAATAAATAAATAATTTTTAAAGAAAATTTCTGGTTGCCCAAATGCTATGTCCTGCAAGCCAACAAAAGGATGACATGAAGGTGTGAGGAAAAGATCCTGAGTTGTGTGGTCCATACTACTTCCAACGCCTCCCAGGACAGGAAACAAACTAGGGGAGGGAGACACAAGCACAGGGGGTTAGGGAAGGGTGACAAGTCCACAGGATGGGAGTGGGTGACAGGGTGTGTTTTTTTTGGGGGGGGGGGTGCGGTGATCTGTCTAATTCCTCAAAGTCCTCTGCTTCTAGAGAGTGGTGATGAGCAGGACTAGGGAAAGACCAGGTTGCGCCTGCATAAAGCTCCCGTTTTAATTTTTTTCTTAGTAGTGAAATCTTAGCTTCTTTTACAACCCCCCCAGAAGAATGCGCCCGGCTGCTATTGCCAGTGACTGAGCACGAGTGGCGCCTTGCTCTGTAGGTGCCCAGCTTCACTGCGGTCCGGGCATCTAGGAAAACCCTGGCATTCTGGGGTGACTTGACGGCGATCTCGGCTGTGGCAGAGGAGGGTGCTCGCGGAGACAGAGCGCGAGCTCCCCGGACGGGAAGACAGCTCCAGATCCAACAAACCAGCGGACTGACGCGATTTACAGCGCTCTTAGGCGGGGCTCTTTCTCTCTCTCATCGCACCCCCCACCCCTTTTTTTTCTTTTTTGCTTGACCACCAGCAGCCGGGGGCCGGGATGCCGGGGCACTTGCTGAGAACAGCGGCGATCAGAGCTCTAATCCCCAGTCCTGACCCGCGGAGCGGGGGTCGCCGGGCCCGGCAGGGACCCGAACAGGGCGCAGGCGAGCGGCGGCCAGCTCCCAACATCCCGCGGGCAAGTTCGGCCGCGGGGGGCACCGTGGGAAACGGGGACCTCGGGGACTCCGCGAACAGCGGCTGTCAGTTCCCGGGGTGGAGACGCCCGCCAAGTCCCGGCGCGCGGGCGAGGGAGGTGTGGGCGGCTGAACTCGGGATGTGGCAGGGACGACGCCGAGAGGGGCGCCGCGACCCCCGCCCTCCCGGGCCCTCCCCGCGCCGAGGGGCGACGCGAACGCTAACGCCAGCTGCGGCCTTCGGCGACACCAGGGAGCCCCGCGCCCCGCGCCGCGGCTGGGCACCTAAAGGGCGGGGACTGGCCGTCCTGGCGAAGCAGGCCTGCCTCCACCCCAGACGCTGCGGGGCGGGATGCCGCCGGGGCGCTCCAGGCGGGGTGCGGGCGTCCCCCAAGGCTGGAGAAGGCTCGGACCCCAGCAACGTCCGGCTGGAGAAGTTGGGGGTAGAGCGCGGGAGGTTGGGAGAGAGGCCTGCGAAGCGCCGCGGGGGCCGGCCAAATGCACAGTGGGAGTCAGGAGTGGGGAGGGTCGCCAGGACTTACCTACCGGCTCCCTCATGCTGCCCGGAGCCCCCGCCGCCGCCGCCGCCGCTCGGGCCGGCAGGGGACTGGAGGCACCAGCCCGCTTGCAGCCTCCGCGGTGGAGCATGCCCGGAGCCGCCGCCGCCCGCCCCGCCCATCGCCTGGCCTGGCCACACCCACTGCAGGCTTCGCCCCGCCCACCGCCCCGCCCGGCCCCGCCTCGCCCGCCTGGCCGCCTCCAGGCTTTGGCTCCTCCGAGGTAGGGCTGTACCCAGGCCCACAGCCCAGTGTGGGCCAAGGAAACGCCGCCTGAGGGGGTCGTGCGGAAGGCACAGGTGGGCTGGCCACCCTTCCCTGTGTTTCCCTGTCACTTGGGTTTGGGTGGCTTCAACTCTGTGCGAATGTACATACACACACACACATATACACAAAACACGAATACTCATGTAGTCACACACAGATGCACACAAACACACTCATATACAAATTCACACATGTACACACATACACAAAGACAAAACAGACACACACGAACACCTGTGTACACACACATACAGACACATATTGAAGGCATGAAAAACAGAAAATAACGATGGTGACAATAGCTTAGTACTTGGAATTTCCCACTTAAAAAAAAAAGACATCTGAGAATCTTAGCTTTAGACTGGAGACCTCATAGGTCAGCTGGTTTGTCTTCTTTGGTGACCGATAAGGAAATGAAGCCAGGAGTAGATTTACCTAACTCCTAGAGTAGAAGGTCAGTGGGGAGGGAGTTCAGAGCAGTAGGAGCATTCCGGCTCCCAACCCTCTCCAGGTTTCCCTTGAGGCAGAAACTAGATTGCCACCAGGTCTGCTCATGGGCAAAAGTCCTTGTACCTTGGAGGGCAGAGCATAGATATCAAATGTCCAGCTTTGTTGGTGAGTGGGGGAGAGGGAGAGGATGTTGGCTAAGTCAAGTCCACAGAGGCAAAAAATGGATGGCAGAGCAGACAGGGGACCTTACAGAACAAACTTTTAGACACCATTTAGCCACACCATAGATTTAGGGCGATGCTGCGTGCCATAACACCAAGAATATCTAAAGTTGTTTGCACTGTCACCGTGAGTGGCCCCAGTCTGAGTCCCTTGTATGCATTATTTTCTTTTAATCCTCACAGTTCCATGAGGTGGGTGCCATTGGAAACTGGGGTTCAGAAAGGCATACAGTTAGCAAGTTGCAGAATCTGGCCCAAGACCCTTGTTCTGAACCCTAAGAGGGCAAAAAAAGCCAGACGCACTAGAGCTGGGAAGGGATAACTGTCATCAGCTGCCATGCGGTATAGTATCTATAGTGTATTCGAGCACACTAGGCGAGGAGACGGGAGCGGCAAGCATGATCGGGTGCTCAAAAGGCCAGTGGCTTGGGTCTATCTGGGGGGCTTCTGCTACCCCAGCTTCTGCTATTTCTAGATGTGCTACTTGACTTCTGTTAGCCCCGATTTCCTCACTAACAAAATGGGAATAATGACGATACTTGCCCCATAGGAAAGCCATGAGAATTAAATGAGATAATGCCTTTCTAACACTCAGCAGAGAAATGGCACATTGTGAAAATGAAGACAATGTTCGGTCCCAGGACTAATACTCATGTTAATAGTGCCCTGTGGGCTGGAACTATCAGGGAAGGCTTGGTGGGGAGCAAGTAGTTTGAGGGGCAGGTGAGTTGTGGCTAGGCAGAGACAAAGGGTACCATCTCCAAGTTGGAGGAATAGAACGAAGAAAAAGAAACAACAGCTTTTCTGGCAAATCACAGTAATTAACAGTGGCAACATTATTTTTATCATAAAAACATCTTTCGGAGATAGATTGCTTCAATGACATACAATTCCTGTGTGTCCTCAATTAGTCAACTCAATGAAATAACATTTTGTTGTTGTGGAGCACCTATATGTGCCCAGCACGACTCAGACACATATGGAGCCAAATGTTTCCGCAAGATCATTAATCAGCCAGAGAATTGAGATTAGGATGCGTTCTCCTGTAGAACAATGTGATGTTGTTGAGTTTCTGGGTCAACCTCCCAGAAGTTTTATAATGTAACTGAAATGCTGTATAGTTGCAGTAGAAAACAACATTGAAGCAATGCTAGACACAAGCTAAACCAACCCAAAAAATCTTAGTAAGAAATTGTTTTAGCAGAAAGGCTGGTAAGGGCAAATTTAATTAAGAGGAGGGTAACAAGATTGAGATACCAGATTCTGAAAAAGACGACTTCACAATTTTAAGGATTTTTGTGGTTTCTTGACACTGGCTCTTTATCATGATGACCTCGTGGCAAAATATTAGTCTTCTTTCTTTCTTTAATATTGATATATCATGAGCGCTGCTCTAATTCTTTCCAGCCCTGGCTAAGTTCATTTCAAATGAACAAGCAGAATGAAAAATGAGGATAGAAGGAGGTGGTGGAGCTGGGGAGCAAGGAGAAAAGTGGGAGATTTTCTGAAGATTCGGGAATAGAAATATGAAGAGGAAGGAGGGCATAAATGAAAAGTGATATGAGTGGGTGATTAAATTATAATGTAAGGAGACAGAGGCAAGGGGAGTGAGGTTCCCCCAAATAACGATAAAAGTTGGTGAGAAAATCCACAGGGTCAATTTCTTGCATAAGTCATCAGTACATAGACACGAGATGTGATAAACCAGCTATATATATAATCTTATGTATTTTTAATGTACACACACATATAAAAATATACATATGAGGGCTGTCCAGAAAGTATCCAGCCATGTCATATGAAAAATAGAGGCATTTTTGGTTGGATTTTTTTGACAGCCCTCATATGTTCTGTTTTCAGATAAAAAGACATTATTTCCTAAGTCAGATCTTTGTAACTCAGAAAGCAATTGTATAAATTTTATCTTGACCATTAGAAGAATCACATTTCTTCTCCTAATCATCACCTACTTCCACTTTCTTGCTACTTCAGTCCCTTTTTCCCAGATACTGGTACTTGATTTTGGGAGATTTAAACACGGGGGCAAGGAGGTGGGGGGATATACTGCTGATGTGATATAAATATAAGATGTGAATTAAAACAACTTTTATTGTAGCATGATGCCGTTAGAAATCTAGTACCATACTATTCGGGAGCATGTGCCAGATTCCAGCCTGGGTGCCCACAGATCCCCCGCTTTTCTCAGTCCTAGAGAAGGGATTTCACAGACACAGGAAGGAACTTGGACTATTGAGTCATTGGACCAGATGTGTGATGACCAGAGAAAGAATGCTCAGTGGCTTTATTAAAAAAAAAAAAGACAAAGCCCTTGTTTCTTTACTTTGCTGTCTTTTCAAGGATCTAGAATAACCCAACTCACTCCTTGCTATAGGGCCCTTCTGTGACGACCTACTAGAAGTTTCCTGTAGCTGACATCGTCCTTAACGTTTTTCTTAGTCTTAAAATACTACCAGTTCTCATTTTTTTAAAGATTAGTGTTCTTGAGGTCCTTCTTAGTGGACTGTTCTAAAACATTCAGACAATAATGATTATATAGAAACCAGAGAGAATTTTTAGTCGAGTGCTAATAAAACTTGTTTTAAGGTATCGAAGTGCTGTGTATTAATTCAGAAGTGATGCTGCATGATTATTTTTAACCATGAAATGTTTTTCAAAGTGTGCTCCATGGATTACCTACCTCAGAACCAACAGGGGGCTGACCGAAAGCCAGACCCCCTGGCCTCATCAGCAATGGACATAATCGGAATTTCATTTCTAATTCCTACAGCTGAAACCCTGAACTGTGGACTTGAAGTTCATGCCCAGATGATTCTTATACATGGTAAAGTTTGAGAAGCAGGGAGACTGTGCAAGAAATAGAAATATTTTGTCAAGAGCCTAACAGAATGATTGGTACATTATAAACATTTTTTTTTTTTTTAAAGAAGAAGATAAGAAAAACTAGTAGCGATGGACATCACTGTGTGATGAAGAATAGCAAGGCAATGTCCCTAGGGAATAAAGTGCATTAGGTGTTGGTTAACTGTTGCTTGGAAGATTTTATACTTCTCAAACAAAAAAAAATTGGCAACCCTGGGGATTAAGGAAAGAATAAACATTTTTCAATCTTATACCTTCACTCCAGGGAGAATGAATCTGCGTGTTTGTTGCATGAGAGCAATCATTTGTAATTATTTGCTATCTCCTTGTCAGCTTCTTCTTCTGTAAGGCTCCACATTAATGGAAAACAGTCTCTCTGCCTCTCTCCCAAGTCCTGTCACCACTCACCCGAGAAAAGGGTTGCTGTTTACTAGTGGCTGACAGAACATTCCAAACATCCCCCTGCCTGCAATCTACAACTCTTGGCCAGATTCATAAGAAAAACCCTGTTTTCCTGTCCTCCGGGGAATGACAGTGAATGGCTAGGATCCCATTGGTACAAAGGTGATGCAAATGTGGCCTCAAGCAGAAGCACAGTGATCGGGCCAGACATTGGGCACCCTGGGGCTACCTCTCTCACTATCACATACTAGTTAAGCAAGAATAAATCAAAATCGGGGAAGCCAGGATGGCTCAGTGGGTTAAGTGCTCTCTTTCCAGCCCTGGGAACTGAGGATCGAATCCCGGCCCTGGCCCGTGTGGGCCCATATGCTGAACTGGGGTGTGCTTCCCATGTGGGAGGCCCCCAGTTCAGTTTTCACCTCCCAGTTTGGCCCCTGGCTCAAGGGGTGTGCCTCCCATGCCGGAGGCCTCCAGCCCAGTTCCTGCCCGGCCCCTGCCCACCTGTGAGGAACAAAACCATGTTGAAAACTGATGACGTACAGCTATGGAGACTGCCCTGGGCCCTTCCCCTTCTCTCTGTCTCTCGCTGTCTTTCTGTCTCCGTTTCTCCCTATCTCTGTCAAAAATAATAAAATAAATCTTTTTTTTTTTTAAGAATAAATCAAAATTAACTTGAGTATTTTCTTTAACCCTATGTGACTTTTCATTTAAATAATGGGAAATACGTGAACAACTATGAAACAAGTTAGTTAAAAGTTTTCATTTTGGGAGAGAATGACATGCAGAGTTTTATTAAGTTAGTGACGGCTAGCAACACAAAAATGACACCAAGTTGGGAGGGAGCAGGATAGAACTACTTTTCACTTAATCTTCTTCTTCTTTTTTTTTTATTTATTGTTTTTATTGTTTTTGACAGAGAGAGAGAGATATACAGAGACAGAGAGAGAACTGAACTGGGGGCACTCCCCAGTTCAACATATGGGTCCGCAAGGGCCAGGGCCGGGATTTGATCCTCGGTCCCTGGGGCTGCAAACTGAGCACTTAACCCACTGAGCCATCCCAGCTTCCCCCACTTAATCTTCTTTATGTGCCAATGTTTCTTATGTGTGATGCTTTTTGGCTAGGCCTTGACTTATGTTCTTCCATGTACATAAGGGTGGCACTTATTACCAAGGCTGTATGATTTTGAAGTAGCAATTCTAGTTGAATGTTGATGAGAATGTAAATCTCCTATATGAGAAAGCTTTCTGTATCTTCACTTGTTTATCTCTACAATTCCCCTAGCATTTTGTTTAAACTGCTAGCATAACATCGATCATGGTTTATACCTTGGATCTGCTTTAACAGCATACATATTTATTAATAGTTCAGCTACTAGGTTCTGAGTTCCTCATGAAAGGGGCTGCTCATGCTGCCCTGTGGTTTATTAGCTTCTATATTTGTCTACTCGGCATCTATTAATTACTAAGGGCCACAGTTGTTTGTAACTCCACTCTGATCTAGAGCCCATACTCTGAGCCACCTTCTTATCTAACTTGCCACAACAAGCCAATATATTTCCTGTGCTAAGATCCAGATAACTAGGAACAGCCTCTATGCCCCAAAGCCCACCTGAGTTATCACCCAGTCAGCCCTCAGCTGTTCCCCAGCCCCACTTTCCTTTCCCACAGACACCCCAATGAAGTCTGTGGACGGTGCTTTTCCGTTGGTCCTTTCTGCTTGCTGACGCACACTGGTGCATCTGCTGTGGCCCTGTGTGGTGGGCCAGGCTTCTGGCTTCTAGGGGAACTGTGAGTAACTTAAAACTTTTCTTTCAGTGACATTGACCACTCCATGTTGTCACTCAGTCACCTTTATCACTCAGTCATCTTTACAAGTCAAGACCCAGGTATGAATCAGTCCCTCTGTGTACCACAACCTAGCACTATACGTACCTGTGGACAGGTCAATGGAAAACTCTCTGTTGAATTGCTACATATCTGAAAAGTAAAAAATGGTCATTTAAATTCACATTGTACAAATCCTGAGTTATAAATCCTTATCACATGAACAGGGTCAAAATGTTAGCTGAGGGCTGAAGGTTACTAAAGGAAATGTGGCCAGCACTTCTAGAAAATGTTTAGGTTTTCTTGAATTCTCGGTCTATTTGTTTTAAATCTGTTTTGAGTTTTATTTTTGCTTTTTCCATGTTCTGTCTGAAACCCAGATTACTGTCCTCAAACGTTGTTTATTAGCCTCTTACATACCTGGATAATATTTATGTTTCGAACAGATTGGGTGCTATTGATTTGTTTAGTTTAATCCATCAGAAACTAAACTTTTTAAAAGCAAATATTTTTTTCCTTTTAATGCACTTAAAAGTAGGCTTGAAATGGGACAGAAAACAACGGTGTGGTCAGCCTGACCATATGTACTGCTTGAAATGGGACAGTAGCATTGTTTTCTGTCTTATTTAAAATGGCACATCTAGGGTAAGCCGGATGGCTCAGTGGGTTAAGCGCTTACTTTGCAGCACCGAGGAACAAGGATCGAATCCCGGCCACGGCCCGTGTGGACCCATATGCTGAACTGGGGAGTGCCCCCAGTTTGGTTCTCGCTAGGATGAGATCCTGGCCCAGTTCCTGCCCTGCGCAGCCCTGCGCCCACCTGTGGAATGAAACTGTGTGGAAAAACCAATGATGTGCAACTATGGAGACTGTTCTGGGCCCTCCCCTTTCTCTCTGTCTCTGTCTCCATATCGCTCTCTCTCTGTCAAAACAATAAAAGTAAATCTTTAAAAATGGCACATCTACTCAGCTTAGTTAATAATTGAGAGACCAAAAAGAATTATTAGTAGTTTGTAGTAAGACAACTAACTAATAGATGTGAAACAGAAGCCTCAGACAAGAAAATCAGTCATTAGTGAAAGTCAGCTTTCCAACCAGCAGTAGTTTAAAAAAGTGACAATAAAAGTCCAAACCCAGTGTCTCATTTGGCTGGAACAATTGGTTAGTGAGGTCCTGGATACGTGCTGTGAAGTTGCCTCTATTACTCCCCTCCCCATAAGCGAGCCCACTTTCCCCAATCTCAGCTGGTAGGAGGCAGCAGGGCTGCCCATTTTTGTGTGTGCTATCACTCCAGCCTCGGTTTCTGATGGGAACACGTTCGTCCTGAGAGGATGGACTGAGAGCACTTTTCAAGCCAGCGGGAAACTTCGTGGACTTGGTAGCTTTCTCAAACCGGTGAATGTATTAATTCTTTGTCTAAATATTTTTATAGTCTTGCCTATGGTTCTTGATGCCTGGAATGTGCATTAGAACTTTTGCTGAAACCACCAAATACCTGAAAGTTACCATACCTAACTCGTCACAGATGTAGTATTAAATCCACCCCGATTTTTTCCCCTTCCTATACAGCATACACTGGAGCCACAATATTACACATTCTTGGAACAGATGCTATTCATAAACAAAATGAATATCTTTTCCAGAGAACACTGCCATATTGGTGGTTAGGGGTCCCTGGTTTATTTTTTCAGGGGCCACTTGTTTATTGGTAGGCAGATCTACATATGAGGTTATGACCCAGTTTATATGTGAAAGGAATGATTTAAAATTAAAAGAACATTTCCTAGTTATTAATTTTTTGCTGCTACCTCACAGTAAATTATTCCAATATTATTATTGTGGTTTTTAACTTTTCCCAGATTTCCTACAAACAGGGCACTAGCATAGGGGAACAGAGATGGTGAAAGGCTAAGAACATGAGTACAAAATATTCTAATGTTTTCTTTGAATTTGCAGGATGGTAAGTCCGATATTCACCCATTTGATGTAAACCATTAAGGTCTTAATATTTGTGGATATATTTAAAAATTAAATGGCAGGTACATTTTCTTAGATGCAGAATGGAAGCACTGATACAAAGACAATAGAAGGAACCCCACAGACACTGGTATATTGTTGCTTGGGGAAAACAAAATACTCCCCACTTCCTCATAAAGACGAGTAATCAGAGATTAGTATCAAATAACTTTTAAATATAAAGCTTAAATTAAATTAAAGGTCATAAAACATCTGTAGTTCACAGTTAACTCCCACTGCTACTCGGTCAGTTATATTTATTTAACGTTCATTCCTGTGTTTGAGGTTATGTACTACATTTCATGTTCCATGCCACAGCAGACACTGTTTCTACTGGAGTATCTCAAAATGCAGCCTCGCTGCAGCATTCCTACATGCACACAGGCCTTAGTCATCACACCGGATTGTACTTTTCTCAGTGGCAATCTACCTGCTGACCACTGCCATTCACATCATCACTCATTAGGACTAAAAGTGTCATCACCTGAATCTATTAAAGTAGGAATGGCAAATTTATGGACCATTTGAAAAAAAAAATTAGTGGTTGGCTGTCGTTGGCTAAGAACCTAGAGGGGGGCTCAGAAATCTGCATTGTAAATGAGTTCCCAGATTCTTATAAGCAATGAAGTTGGAGAGCCATAGCTTGTGACCTAGCCTAATATCAATGCAAAGGCGCTCAGGAATACCTCCTTGCTGGCTCCATAGATCTCATCAAAAACAGAGCAATTGGCTGCCCTGTTTGGACAGCTGAATGCATTCACAGCAAAGTGCTTCCCAATCCCCTGCTTGTCAGGAAGTAACATAAGCTGAAGGAAGAAATACTTAGGCTCCAGAGTTAAGCAGATTTAGGTTGGATCTCCATGCCACTATTCGTTAATTGCACGTCTTTAGGCAAATCACTTCAGTTCCCTGAGCCTCAGTTTCCTTCTATGATAAGAAGCCACAGTCTGGTTCTGAGGATTAAATGAGATATCTTACAAAGTGTTCAGTACAGGGTCAACATTCCATTGAGGTTAGCTGTTCGTATGTGCACCCTTCATGGGGTTCGTGTGAGAACGCGCGAGAGAAATGCAAAGCACTTGGCACATCACAGCACTCTGCAAACCACAGCCATTAGTGTCTTCCATTTCTGGACTCTAAATATAACTTATGAGCACAGTTCCTTCATTTGTAGAGAACCAAGAAAGGAAACTATTTCTATATTCATTTGCTTTCTGTTGGAAAAAATTTTAAAGAGATATTTTAAGGACTGTTGCACTTAATTTTTTAATTGGAAAGCAAGATTGTAGTTTTCTTCTCCCCTCCCCACTCCCTTCTTCCCTCCTTCCTCCTTTCCTTCCATCCTTTCTTTCTCCCTTTCTTCTTTACTTCATTCATTCCAGACAAGAGATTGGTATTGCAAGGAACATGTGCATTTTCCAGTTAAAAGAAAGTGTTAGAGCTCCTAAGGCTATTGCCATATCATAAAGCGTTAGGGAAGGTACGGTGTGGGGCAGGCGATGTATGTAGATGCCTTCATTTTTGAAGGGAGCCCAGACTGCGTGAGAACACTTTAATGAGAGGCCTCTCATTTAATGTAAGATGCTTAATCTGAGCATATGGCTGTGCACGTGTGTGTGTGGGTGCATGCATATGTGCATGTAAAGAGGGTAATAAAAATAACCAGCTTTCAGGATTTAGAAGAGTAGTTATGGCCCAGTAACGAGAGGATGAAAAAAGTGTTAGAAACCTTGACAAAAATACTATGGATGAAATAGCTATCAGATACTAAATCAAGGATATTCTTTGAAACCTACATGAGCAGGATAAATTTGCATGACTCTTCCTTTGGATATTAATACATATTGTACCTGTGGTTAGGACATTACTTCACTGCCTTTCACCCTTTCCTTCCAAAATTAATGGGAGGGCGCCAAGGAGGCAACTGGCCAAGGTAAAAGTAATGCGACCATATTAAAACTCACTGAAAGTTTCAGTGACTTCACATTTCAATACTCTTTATATGTCTTGAGCCAAATTCTCTGGCCTGAGCATTCAGAAGAGCCAGGGGGCTAGGGGGCCTGGCTCACAAACGTTCCCAGGTGGATAATATCTCACCTCACGTATGGGCAGGTCAGAGTGGGGGTGGCTCTACGCACACAGCTCTGCATCCGCCCAAACACACCATGGCAATGATTTCCAGGGAGAGACAATGGGATCTGCAGCGGTGGCCACCTCCAGCCATCAGCAACCCCTACGCGGAAGAGGAATCAAAAGGGTGTGGGAGTCATGACACAAAGCTCAGAGCCGGGGGTGGTGAAGGAAGGTCACAGAGCAGATGTCACCATGCACAGCCACCATTCCCTTTACTGTACCCACTACGTCCCAACACACGACGCTGCCTTATATGAGAAGCAAGATCAGCATAGTCGTGGATAGCCATCCCCTTGCTTCCCATGTCGTTAAAGGCCTTAGCTATTTTATCTACCGTACATTCTGATTTTGCAAGTAGAAAATTTGTATCAACTTCAAGGAAACATCTTATTTTTCTGAGGGGAAAGGCCTTGGGAGCCAGATTGGAATGGGCCAGGGTCGTCCTAATCTCTGAAGGGAATTAACGTGCTTATTGGTGATGGAGGATCCAATGCGATCCTAGCTCCCCTCTGATACCATGAAAAGCTTACTTAGACTCTGTTACACGTTGCTTTCAGTATGTTTCTAGTAGGATTTTTTAGGAACAACATGTTCTTTTCATTAGACCTGGGAGTCCAGTGACATTTCACACAGCTTTAGCCCAGCTCCATGGAATGGCCTGATTGATTTCACGTTCCTGTCAGTATGGATGGCCCTGGGTAATTGTTACGTAGTGAGTGAGCCGATGGCCGGCTAAGGCGATAGCGTGCCCAAGTCTTCCTCCAACTTTGTTGTGTTTTGAAATGAAGCTGTACTCCTAACCCACTCTGGAAAAGTGTGTTCATTCTGGCTAAAAATTCTTGAATAGAATAAAGTTAATGTTACATCAAAAACGCCAAACACTGAACAGCGGCAGGTGCCAACCTGTCAGAATCTTGCCATCAGATTATGGAACAGCACAGTGGAAAATCTGGAGTAGAAAAGGAGGAAATGCACTCAAAACTAGGGCAGTTTGCTTTGTGTTACTAATATATCTGTCAAAGGGAGAAAAAGTCCCTGGGAAGAAATAGGATAAAAAGCAAAGACTGCCATGTGCCTGTGTCTACTCTGTTGTCCACAGCCAGCCACTACTATATCATCTCAGATTCTAATACGTACTTCCAAGCATTATTGTTTGTTCTGAATCTTCTTGACTGAGATGACAAATGGAGTTAGCCTGATGCTTCCTGAACCACACCTGTTTTCACTTCTAATTTATAAATACGGTTCAAACAGGGACTTTCTGACCATTTGGTGTCTACCCAGATATCTGAGTTATTTCTTTCTAGAGTTAGACTGCCAATGTTTTTATTTTATTAAAATAGTTACACTCTATAGATGTTTGTTGATTGTAGAAACCACAGCTGGAGCTGAGCTTCAAAGTCTTAGTCCTTCACTAAGGGGTTCTCTCTCAGCCAGATATAGAAACAGGTCTGCTTGTTTCAGCAAGGGACCACATCCCAGCTCTCTCCGGCTATTCCTCATCATTTTGTGGTGAAGTTGTGAAGAGCCATCTGTTATAAGTGAAGTTAGGACAACATGAGGACACCTGTGTAGTCTTGGGTAGCATGGCATTGCTAATCATTAAAGTCAAACTTAAACTCTGGTATGATGGGACCAATAGGCAGCCTGTTATCCTCAACTTCACAGGAATAAAAGTCAGTGTGAGAGCAAAGCCATCCTGCTTGTCAAGGGCAGAGGAAAACAAAAGATGTACTATAAGCTGGCGAGAACCTGCTGCGAAGGCTGAATCGCTCAGGCCCATGTTTTATTCATTTTAAAAGGGTTTCTTGGGGAGAAGTGAAGGCACATTCCCCAGCAGAACTCACTCGCCCAGAATGTCAGGCAAAAAATGGACACATATTCGACTGAACTTGGAAAAACAGAAGAAACCATTTGGAACTGCAGAGAATATTAACAATGCTGCTGCAAACCAGACAGAGTGGTCCAGCAAAACCTGCCTCCCAGAGTCAGACTGTCTTGGTGGCAAGGTAATAAGCCCTGGGCAGAAGGTGGTATGTGGAGCTAAGCTGCCTATGCCCTTGGCAAGGAATCGGACTAAAGGAATTTACTTTTTCACACTTTTACAAAAACATTTTAACCATTTATTAAATGTGCAATTCAGTGGCATTAAGTATTTTCACAATGTTGTGCAAACATCAGCACTATTTATTTCCAGAACATTTTCACCATCCCAAATAGAAACTCTGTAGCCATCAAACAATAACTCCCCATTCCCCCTTCCCTTCAGCCCCTAATCACCTCTATTATACAGATTCACCTACATACCTCATAAAAGTGGAACCGTATAATATTTGTCCTTTTGCTATTTCACTTAGCACAATATCTTCAAGGTTCTTGTTAGAGCATGTATCAGAATAGTCTTCCTCTTTAAGGCTGAATAATACTCCATTGTATGTCTATACCACATCTTATTTATCTATTCATCTATTGATGCACACTTGAGTTATTGTCACCTTTTGGCATTTGTGAACAATGCTGCTATGAACATTTGTGCAGAAATATCAGTTTCAGTCCCTGCTTTCAATACTTTTGAGCGTAGACCTGTGAGTAGAATTGCAGGTCATATGTTAATTCTATGTTTAACTTTTTGAGAAACTGTTGAACTGTTTTCCACACTGGCTGGATCATATTACATTCCCACCAACATAAAGGAGGGTTCTCATTTCTCCACATCTTCACCAGCACTTGTTATTTTCAGTCTTCTCAAAACAGCCATCCTAATGGGCGTGTAGTGGTATTTCTCTGTGGTTTCCACTTGTATTCCATACGTTTAACACCTCCATCACTAGGAACACGTCTGGCTTCTTCTTTGAAATTCCAGCAGCTCCTCCTAGTCCATCAAACAGTGTGAATGAGTGTGAAGACTGTTTCCCAACAAATCTCAGAACTGCTCTGCAGGGATTCTACTTTGTAGCTGTCACAACCACCTAGCACAGAGAGACTGGTAGGAACTCTCAGGAGGCAAACAGCTGAGTCAAGAAGGGCACTTGTCTCATTGTGGTTCACACCTGTTAGAATGGCTATAATCAACAAGGCAAGGGATAACAAGTGCTGGAAAGGCTGTGGACAAAAAGGAACCCTCATACACTGCTGGTGGGAATGTAAACTGGTACAACCACTATGGAAGGCAATGTGGAGATCCCTCAAAAATTTTGGAACGGAATTGCCATATGAACCAACAATCCCTCTACTGGGTATCTACCCAAAAAGCCTGAAAACCTTAATCTTTAAAGATGTTTGTACCCGCATGTTCATCGCAGCACTGTTCACAGTGGCCAGAACATGGAAACAACCAAAATGCCCTTCGATAGACGACTGGATAAAGAAGATGTGGTACATTTACACAATGGAATACTACTCAGCGATAAGAAATGATGAAATACAGTCATTTGTGGCAACATGGATGGAC
>PVKE010036558.1:0-16341 GCA_004027555.1 Craseonycteris thonglongyai | reverse complement strand
AAAAAAAAAAAAAAAAAAAAAAAAAAAAAAAAAAAAAAAAAAAAAAAAAAAAAAAAATTTTAAAAACAAATAGTCTGCATAGACTGGGAAACTTTTATTTAATGCTCTCTACTTCTTAGCAAGGTCAGCCATCATAATGGAAATGCATGTGAAAGAGGATCATAATTAGATGAACAGCACTTTCTAAAGGGGGTAGGATATTAGAAAAAAGAAAAAAGTTACATGTTCAGGAAACATTGATGTCTGCACCACCAGAGTTCTTATCTTTTCATAACTCAATATTAGTATTTTATAAAGACTGAAATTTCTGTGGAAAGAAACCTGTTTAACCTCATTTTATGTAATATCTGTCACCATCTTATGGAATTATTTTTGTGGAGCACTCTTTGGAAAACACAGCAAGGTTAACCCAAATTTTTCATTTCAGTATTTGAATCTTCTCATGTTATGTAGAGGCCATAAAAACTCTGAGGTTATACGTACGGCAGCTAGATAGGTGGTGGTCCCATTAACAAGACGGGAGTGCCGGGGTGGAACTGATCTGCAGAGGCCTTGTTTGGGACATGCTGATTTGAGTGCTGACAGAGATGAGCAGAGATCAGCTGGGCTGCAGGCCTGACGCTGAGAGACAGGCTGCAGCCAGAGAAAGCCGAGAGCAGGTGGTGGGAGAGGTGACAGGAGGTGAGGATATTGTTCAGGGTGCAGGGAACACAGCACAGTGCACCCGGACCTTTCTAATCTGTCAGGCGGACGGGAATGCTAGGTCTCATGGCTCCACTCCTACTTTGGCTCTTTTTTAAAGGTGGACAGTGGTGACCCCAATGAGCTCAAATCGCAGTGCTGCAGGAGTCACAGTCTTTGAGGGCAGAATACACGTGTCGGGAGGCCATGACGGCCTGCAGATCTTCAGCAGTGTGAGTCTGGGCTCCCCCTGGGCTAAGGGCACCTACTCCTTCCACCTTTGAGAATTATTTTAAAAAGCAGTTCTCTGGAAAAAGTAACTTCAGCCTGGCCATTGCTGGGTAAGGCATCATTGAGTGAGGTTTGGGCCACCTACTGCATGCTCTGAGAGCCTTCTGAGAATGGGAACCAGTGTTCACAGGGCGGACAGAGTGTAGGCACCGCACCCCTCCCTGCCTAGCTCTCCATCAAATGCTGCATGAGACCCAGGGAGAATGCCACCCAAAGTAAACTCGGTTGTAAAATGCTGAGCGCGACTTTGCAAACACTCGTATTCTTTGGGGTAATTTATTTGCAATTGCATTTATTCTTTAAAAAACTCCTCAGCCGTGTAGTGGCTGTTCCCTAGCGCCCATCCATGCAGTGGTGGAGCGCACTCTGGACAGATTTCAGGAGACCCCACTCCCATCCCACTGTCACCCCACAGCAGTGCGGCCTTGGGCAACTCCTTCACTTGATTCCTTAGATGTAAACAGCAGGGGTCCGTTTAGGCGCTCTCTCACCTGTCCCTGTAAGCCCAGGAACAGGGGTGCAGCTCAGGAAATGGGGCGTCCGAGTCAGAGCACATGCTGGCAGGCCTCCCACTGGAGCCTGACACCATGTGGCCTGCTTTGCCTCTCTCCCTGCTGCAGGTGGAGCACTACAATCATCACACGGCCACCTGGCACCCAGTAGCTGGCATGCTGAACAAGCGTTGCCGGCATGGAGCCGCCTCACTGGGGAGCAAGATGTTTGTCTGTGGGGGCTACGATGGCTCTGGCTTCCTGAGCATTGCCGAGATGTACAGCTCTGTAGCAGACCAGTGGTGTCTGATCGTCCCCATGCACACGCGCCGGAGTCGCGTCTCCCTTGTGGCCAGCTGTGGGCGCCTCTACGCAGTGGGGGGCTATGATGGACAGTCAAACCTAAGCTCAGTGGAGATGTATGATCCAGAGACGGACCGCTGGACGTTTATGGCCCCCATGGCATGTCATGAGGGAGGGGTCGGTGTGGGCTGCATTCCTCTCCTCACCATCTAAGGCAGCAGGTAGGATGTGGTGGGGTAGGGATCTGGTACAAACACAGGCACTTCCTTCCAGGAACAGTTCCTCCTGGGAGAGGTGGTGAGCCAGAAGACGTGGTGAAATGTGAGTGTGCTGGAGGTATAGGCTTCCCAGATGCTTAAGTCCTCCCTCACTGTGCTGCCCTTGTGACCTTCAGGTCTGGGTCATCAAGATGCACAGCATGGGACAGAAGCCCCTCTGGATCTCATAGCTGGTGACATGGGATACTTTGCTGGTCCACACACACACAGGTCCATCCAAGCCCCGCTCACACCTGCCGCAGCTCTGGGCCGCCCACAGGCAGGAGGCCTTCCATCTGACACTCCTCGCCTGCTGCTCTCCAGCCGTGTGCTGGCTACTTTGTGACAGGGTGGCTGCAGTGGCCAAGCCTGCTAGAAACGGGGGGGTGTGGCCTGGTGAGAAAGACACTCCACTCCCAGTGTTGTCACTGCCTGCCATGACGATGACGCAACCTCAGCAAGGAGCTGGCTGCCCACCACCCCCTCCCAGCCTGGGGCACAGAGGATTTTGTCCACATCACTGGGTCAGCAAGGAGAACAGAAGCTCTTCCTGTGTCAGATTGTGGGACTCCAATGAGGTCTTTTTCATCTTGTTCAAAGAAACAGAAAAAAAAAAAGATACTTGAAAGAATCTGGAAGAAATTTAAAGAATCACATGAAAAAAAAAAACTGGAGAGAAAAATACTTGTTTTTAAGTGAACATTTTTTTGCAAGAAGATAACATGAAAAAAGGATATTCAAGGGGAATGTGTGTTTCAATAGGAAACCACCTACCGTGAAAAGGGCGGTATCTGCCCACATTTGGATCCCAGGGTCCTTGAGCCTCATATAGCACTTGGGGTCGCCTCTGAACCCCAGTGTGTCTGGAGTCAGTGCTCTCGACTGGTCCTGAGCAAGGTGCTCATGGGGTTTGTCTTCACACCCTTCATCAGAGGACTTTTTTAATCATAGGCTTAGTGAGCCGGCTGAATTACTGCCGCTCTTCTAGGTGGAAGCTTCCAGCTTGTCACTGGAGTCTCCGGGTGCCCCTGTGGTTACCTCCCACTGCCACATTGCTCCCATTCCAACTCCTCACCCCCACTTTCATTCTTTCCTTATTTGACCAGCAGGAAACCACAAATCTGGCCAGATTCTCCATCACTTGCCCTCGTATCACTCTTGGATAACTGTCCTCATGATGTTTCTGGGGCATCTTGACTGTTTGTACCTCTAGGGCCTAACCAGGGACTTGGTCCTTTCACCAGCCGTGGGCTGGCTTGGTTCAGTAACCTCATCTACCCTACCAGTCCACTCTCCATCTACTCGCCAGTTCCAGGGGTCTGACCTCCCTCCGGCCATTGGCAGACTGACCAGCAAGGTGGACCTTTACATTCAAGCAAAGCTGGCTTTATGATATAAAGAATTAAAGGCCTAAAGAATCTCTTGCTGCTGCAAAGAACAGGCTTTATATTTCTTCCTCTGATCTTAGCAAATGACCTCTTGAAGACACTCCATGCTCTTTCTTCCTCCCTGGATGGGACCTTGATGTAGCACAGCAGGACCCCACAAGGAGGACACTTTGTGTTACCAGTGCACTGGGCAGTGGGGCTGTCCTTCAACTGCTGCTGCCAAAATCTGGTGTTCTAAGATGCTTCCACTGGAGACTAACGGTATAATTCTTTAATGCAAGACGGGGGCGGCTTATAGTCCCAATCTCTACCTGGGTAGTCTTTCCATTGCTGCCTGCCTGGGGTAGCTGGGGGCCTGTTCAGAAAGACACAGTGTGGAGCCTGAGCCATCTCCCTGCCCCTGGGACCGTGAGGTTTACCAGTGTGTGCAATTGCCATGTATCCAGAGGGAAGTATCTTTGTTACCAGCCACTGAGGAATTGGGTCTCTGCTTCAAGCACTTGAAAATGATGAGTTTTGATTTTAAATGACTCAACAATTTGACATGGTAGCCTGGGCTCCTGAATCTCCAGTATTCCTCACTCCCCCTGGGTTTACCTACAAAGGTAGACTCGAAGGAGGTTGGGGTCTACATTTCCCATTAGGAATGTTTCAGTGCTTGTCTCATAATGAGCCTCTTTCTTTTTTTTAAATTTGAAGTAGCACTGATGAGCCTGGAGTGTGAAGGTGTTAAGAGTCAGTCAGTGGTGGATCTAATGAGCAGGCCTCACCAGATCCTTAGGGTACTAGCCCAGATTCTGCCACTGGGGGTGAGAGATTTTCCTTTGATCTGCTTCTCTTGTAGCTGCCTTCCTAAGCCCACTGCCACCTGCTGGTATAGAAGTTATTACACTGCTGCACCTGAAAGTGTTTCAAAGTAACGCTTGGGTCTTGAGCCCTCGGCACAATGCGCAAACACCAGCCTTTCCCACTCTTCACAGCCAGTTCCTCAGCGTGAGGTGAATGTTTGCAAATGGCTGGTCTGGCCCTTTGGTGTTGGAGCCTTTCTGGTAGCTTTGTGAAGAGAAGAGACATCGCCCAAGGATGTTGCAAAAGAGTGTGATAGGAGGTAGGACAGATACTGTGCTCTCAGGCCTTAGGGTCTCGCCTGGCTCTGAACAGAGGACTGTCCTCTGTCTTTGGGCATCTCCCCTTTTCAGATAACACACTTCTCTTCTGGGTTTCATCTGAGGTCAAAGCCGGGATGGGAGCTGAAAACCAGCCTTTTGATTTGGCCACAGAGATGTGAGTAGGTAGAAATTCTGCCCCTTCCCCCCCCCCAATTTATTGTTTCCCAGAAAATCTTATTTCCTTTTATTTATAGAACGCATGTCTTTTGTGTTAAGAAACCAAAGAGAAATAAAAGAGTACACTTCTAATATCTTCTTGCCCTTTCCTGATTTATTTATTATAAACGTATTAGGAGTAAATCATACTTTTATTGTAATTCAGTGAAAATATATTGGACAAAGTGAAAATATGTGTGTGAAAATGAGGTAAAAGCCAAATATAACAAAAGCAGTCTTTGTAGAGACAGGTGTGTGTTGTATAAGAATGGGTTCTGGTGAGAAAAAAGCAAAAGATCTCATTTAGCATGTTGCATATTTGCTCTAGTCCAGATCACCACTTAACTCTCTTGGATTTCCCCTTTTCTTCACTCACTGCCATAAAACTCCAGACTTCCCCAGTGGAATGTGGCTGGAACCCAAATCTCCAACTCCTTTTTTATCCTCTAGGCCACTGATGCTTCACTTTGGTACACATAAAAGTCACTGGAAAATTCTTAAGCCACAGATACATTCGTAGGTCCCTCCCCAGAGACCGATTCCCAGGAGTTGCAGGCACTCTGGAGCAGGCCAGGTTTTGTGGGAGAACAGGACTCCTGTGTTTCATTTTCACTCCTCCAAATACACCCATTTGCCTGATCTGCCTTCTTGAGGTTACACCCTCATTCCTGGGGTTGTGGGTGTTAGGAAGCTCTTCATTCACACTTTTCCAAAAGTTCATAGGCAATCTCGTCCATTGGGTAATGATTGTACTTGGATGGCAATGTTATTTGTTCAGGTTTTGGAAGGTTATGTCACACACCCCACCAGCATGAGTGTCACACATACATACACACACTGTTGAATCTCACTTGGTCTTCAGGACTCCCATTTTAGCATAAAGAAACTTCCTCTGAGGGCTGAGGGACTGACCTGGTTCAGCTACCTGATAGTATTGTCAAGAAGTGAGACCAAATCTCTACACTCGCAGTCTAGTTCTAAGGGTAGCAGTGTCTACTACCTTTGAAGCTGCTGCTCATCCATCCAGCCTCCATGCCCACTGTGTGGAGGTCTGCTGCCCAGTACTGTGATGGACTTTGGAGGAGCAGAGTGAGCAGCGAGGGAAAGAGAAAAAGCCATGTTCAGATTATAGAAGCAGGCTCCTTTGCTGAAACAGGAAGCCAGATTATCTATGGGCTCTGCTGTGGGGGAAAGGTCAGATGCTTACAAAGTAGTAGCAGCCATGTAGCCTACATCCCTTGCTCAGAACCCAAGCTCATGGAGGAAAAGCGGGCTGCTGAGCTTTGGCTGCATGCATCTGCTTGACTTTCCCTTTCCCTTGGACTCCTCCCCTCACTGGGAGCATGACCCACTTCCCTGCACCCCGAAGACAGGCCCAGCTGGTTTTTACTGCTGCTCATGGTAACATTACACAACCCAAAAATGACAAGGGAATCTCACGGTTTTCACAGACATTACCTGAGACTGACTGCTCCCAATTTAATTTCATGAGAGAGATTCTCCTCTTTAATGGAGCTCAGTTCCCCATTTAATTCTCTTTTTCTGTTTGCAATCCAGGATAAAAACCAGAGCTAGCTCCATAGCCTGGCCTAAAAGGCCTCTGTGATCTGGCACTTGTTCCCACTCAGCCTCCCTGAGACCCCCCTTCAGGGTGTCAGTTTAGATGTCACCTCTGCAGGAAAGCACCTGTGGTGGGCCTGGTACCCCTCTTTCCTTGTCCCTGACTGTCCCACCAGCAATGCCTGTTTGCTTGTCATACCCAGTGGATGGCAAGCTCCTTTCAGAGTCCATTATTGTACACCCAGCACCAGGCACAGAGAAGAGGCAGAAATTATGTTTCTTGAACTTGAGAACAGTCAGGTATATCCACATTCAAGTCTCGCTCAATGATGCTTCCCTCATCTTCCTCTGTTTTGCATCACTGATTTTTTAATAAGAGTTTTACTGAGTTATAACTTGTATACCTTAACATTCACCTATTATAAGTGTGCAATTCCGTGATTTTTAATGTACAGAGTTGTGCAACCATTACTACTAACCCATTTTTTAATATTTTCATTCTTCTGAAAAGTTCCCTCTTCCCTCTTGCAGTTAATCCCCACTCTCACACCCATCCTCAGGCAACCACTCTTATGCTTTCTGTTGCTAGCTCCAATTGTTCTGGATGTTTCATATAAATGTCCTTACAACATGTGTTTTGTGTTTGGCTTCTTTCTTTAGAACAATGTTTTTGAAGTTCAGCAATGTTGTAGAATGTATCAGTAGTTTCTTTTAGTATTACTGAATACCACCTTATGGATATACCACATTTAATCTGTTTTTCCCATTAATAGATGGATATTTAGATTGTGTCCAGTTGAGGGCTGTTATGAATAACACTGCTATGATGTTCAATTCTTTGTGGACATATATTTTCACTTCTCTTCGGTAGACTCCTAGGGGTAGAATTGCTGGGTAACATGGTAAGTTTATGTTTAGCTTTTTAAGAGACCGATAAGCTTTTTCAAAGTAGCTGTGCCATTTTACATTCCCACCAGGAATGTATAAGGGTTCAAGTTTCTCCACATCCTTGCCAATTCTTGAAATTATCTCTCTTCTTGATTTTAGTCATTCTAGTGGATGTGAAGTGGCTTCTCACTATAGTTTTAATCTGCATTTCTTTAATGATTTTGAGCATCTTTTCATGTGCTTGTTAGCCATTCATATATATTGTTAGTGAAATATCCAAATCTTACCCATTTTAAAATTGGGTCACCTGTCTTACTAATGATTTGTAAGAATTCTTTACATATTCTGGATACAAATCCTTTATCAGGTATATGATTTACAAATATTTTCTTCCAGTCAATGGCTTGTCTTTTCATAATGGTGTCTTTTGATTTGTATAAATTTTTAATTTTGATGAAGTTTAATTTATCAATGACTTCTTTTATGGATTGGTGTCATATCTTAACTTTTTGCCCAACCCAAGGATGTGAAATTTCAAAAGTTTTATAGTTTTGGTTCTTAATGTAGGTATATGATTCATTTTGAGTCAGTTTTTAAATTTAAGCTTTTTGTGTGTGGACATCCATTTGTCTCAGCACGTTTGTTATAATGACTATCTCTCCACTGAATTGCTTTGGTACCTTTTTTATTTATTTATTTATTTATTTATTTTTAAGATTTACTTTATTGATTTTTGACAGAAAGAAACAGAGACAGAGAGAGACAGAGAGAAGGGGGAGGGCCCAGAGCAGTCTCCATAGTTGACATTAGTTTTCCATATAGTTTCACTCCAAAGGTGGGCACAGGGCTGCACAGGGCAGGAACCGGGCCGGGAGCCTCACACATAGGCCCCGGCAAGAACTGAACGGGGGGCACACCCCAGTTTAGCATGTGGGTTTGCATGGGCCGGGGCGGGGATTCGATCGCGTTCCCCGGGGCCTCAAAGCGAGCGCTCAACCCGCTGAGCCATCCCAGCTTTCCCTGGTACCTTTTTTAAAATAAACTTATTGTATTGTTTGAGAGAAGGTGAGAGAAAGAGTGAAAGAGAGAGAGAAGGGGGAGGGCCCAGTGCAGTCTCCATAGTTGTACATCATTAATTGTGATATAGTTTTATTCCACACAGGTAGATGTGGGCCATACAGCGGAGGAACCGAACTAAGGGGCTCTTGCATGGGAGGCAAGAACATTTGCCACCTAGCCATCCCAGCAGTTACCAATTTTGCTGCAATTTAGCATATGGGTTTGCATGGGCCAGGGCCAGGAATCAAACCCCAGACCTCATAACTGCAAGCAAGATAAGCGCTTAACCGTTGAGCTATCCTGGCATCCTCTGCTTTGGTACCTTTGTTGAAATCAGTTGACCATAAATATAAGCTTATTTCTAGACTCTGAATTCTGTTCCAGTGATCTTATATACCTGTTTATGAGTCAGTATTACACTGATTGTATGATGTTGATATCTCCAGCTTTGAAGTAAGTCTTAAAGTTGGATAATATAAGCCCACCAACTTTGTTCTTTTTCAAAATTCTTTTGACTATTTTAGATACTTTGCATTCTCATATAATTCTTATGATCTACTTGTTCATACAGAGTGCCTTCTGGGGTTTTAATAGATACTGTGTTGAATTTATAGGTCAATTTGGGGAGAATTGCCATCCTGACCATACAAAGTCTTCCAATCCATGAACATAGAATGTCATTTGTTTAGATTTTCCTTGGTTTCCCTCAGCAATATTTGTCATTTTCCGTGCACAAGTCTTGAACTTCTTTTTAAAATGTTCCTAAGTATTGTTAATGTTATTGTGGATGTAATTATTTGCTTAATTTCATTTTCAGAGATTTTTGGTGCTAGTATATAGAAATACCATTTTTTAAAATACTGATCTTATATCCTGTGACCTTGCTAAACTCATTTATTTTTATCTTTTAAAAAACTCTGTGTGTGTGTGTGTGTGTGTGTGTGTGTGTGTGTATTCCTTGGGATTTTCTGCATACATTATACCATCTTTGAATAAAGACAATTTTATTTTTTCCCTTCCAACCTCGATGACTTTACTTCTTTTCCTGCTGTATTGCTCTGTAGAGCCTCCAGCACAGTGTTTGTGTAGAAGTGGCAAAAAGTGGACATCTTTGCCTTGGTCTCTGTCTTAGGGAAGAAAACATTCAGTCCTTCACCATTACATACGTTAAGCTGTGGGGGTTTTGCCAATGACCTCTTTCAAGTGGAAGTTTCATTCTGTTCTTAGTTTGTTTAATTTTTATCATGAATGCATTCTAGATTTCACCCAGTGCTTTTCCTGCATTTATTGAGATGATCATGTGGTTTTTGCCCTTAACCTGTTCATATGGTGTATAACATTAATCAATTTTTAAGATGTTGATCCAACATTATATTCCTGGGATAAATCTAGCTCAGTCATGGTATATGATCCTTTTTATGATTGCTAAATATGGTTAGCTAATATTTTAAGTGTTTTTGCATCCATGTTAACTGGAGGTATTTTCTGTAGTTTCCTTGTGATGTCTTTGGGCAGTAATACTGGCCTTGTATAATGAGTGAGGTGTTTCTTGCTCCTCTATTCCTGACAGTGTTTGTGAAGGATTGGTATTATTATTTTTTTAATATTTGATAGAATTTACCAGTGAAGTCATCTGGGCCTTTGATTTGAGGGAAGATTTTAAATTTCTAATTTAATTTCTTCACTTGCTAGGGTTCCCCTGAGGGTAGGCACCTGCTTCTCTTAAGGGGTTGGACCATTGTGGTTAAAAACTTCCTGCCCCATCAGGAGGGATTAAGACTACCAGAATGATCCATGTCCTTACAAGCCCCTCATTTTCTCTCTCTCCCTTGTCTGGGGATGCTCACCTCTCCTTGTCTCAAAGATCATCTTTGTTATCCATTCTTGTACTGCCCACCTCCACCTCTTTCTGACCTCCAAATCTAAGGGGCCTCAGCACTCAGGCCTAAGCTCTGATTTCATTACATACGTTCTCCTTAGCTATTACTCTCCTTTCCCACATGTGAGGGAGGCATCTGGCGTCTTACCCTGGACTGGCACAGATTCACACATTCACCTAGGTATGTCCCAAAATGACCATGCCCACAGAACCTCAAACCTGGTCACCCCTGGTTTTCCCCATCCTCACAGGGCATCTCTTTTGTCCTTCCAGTTGCTCACTCAGGAACCCAGTGGGAGTGAGCCATTCATCTCCATCAGCCAAGCCATGGCCACCTCTTTTTGTTGCCTCTACTTCCATCTAATTCTCTTCTGCCTCCACATTAGTCCACACCATCAGCATATCCCTTAGAACCTGGATCACTAAATGGATCCCTAACTGGTCTCCCTGCTTCTACCCTTGTGCCCTCTGAAGTCAACAGGCTGCGGAAGCAGTCAGTGAAATTGCAAAGCTGTAAATCAAATCCTGTCATTCCCCTGCTCTGACCCCTCTAGAAGCTCTCTGGGACCTCAGGCCCGACTCTGTTGGGATGGTTTAGGGGGTCAATTCAGACACAACTCCCAGAACAGATAGGATGGAGGATGAGGGGCACTTAGCCCCTCCATCCCAAGTAGAGCTCTCCTTGGGTCTTTATAGAGCATTTGTACAACAAGTCTTGTCAGACTGGCTGAAGAGATAGCAGGGGTATCCCATTTTATAGACGAGCAAAATATGACTGAGAGGGAAAGGGACCTACTTAAGGTCACTCAATAATAAATGGCTGAAAAAAATAATCAGGTAAATGAACTATTGATACAACATGAATGAATCACAAACTAATGATGCTTAATGAAAGAAGCCAAACAAAAATGGGTATATGCTATATGATTCTGTCTTACTACGTTCAGGCTACCGTAACAAAACTTGGTCAACTTGATGGCTCATAAACAACAGAAATTTATTTTTCACAGTTCTGTAGGCAGGGAAGTCCAAGATCAAGGTACCTGCAGATTCAGCTGTGTGGTAGCTGGCTGGTCCTCTAAGCCCGCCTCTCTTGCTGGGTACAGCATAGCATGATGGGCCAGCTTCCCCAGATCATGTGTGATGTGGTGTGGACCACCACAGATGGGCCTCAAGCTTCCCAGGTGAAGTCAGTCAGCCCAGTCTCCAGGGCCCATGGAGCTGGACCTGGTGCCCCCAACCCCAGGAAGACCTGGTGAGGCCTGAAAGTGTTCCCTTCAGGGAAGGGAGTGATGCGTAGTGTGAGTGAGAGTGCTGCTGCTTCCTATGCGGCTGCAGGGTTAAACGTGGCCTCCAGATGAATGTCATTTCCCCACAGTGCGAAGATGGTCCGAGGCTCTCGGTTTATCCTTCTCAGCTCAAACCTGTTCACTTCCCTGCCCCACCCCAAGGTCACTCCCTGAAGCATCCCCCAGTCCTCTCTCCTATCTGTGGGTGCTGCCCAGGATTTAGGCAGCCAGTGTAGACTGTAGGCAAGCTGATCAATTTGCCTGTGACCTAGTTTTCTTATTAAATGTGAGAATGATGGGGAAGCTGGGTTGGCTCAGCGGGTTAAGCGCCCACTTTGCAGCCCTGGAGCCCGAGGATCAAATCACCGGCCTGGCCCATGCCGACCCATATGCTGAACTGGGGTGTGCCTTCAGTTCGTGCCGGGGCCTATCCAGGAGGCTCCCGGCCCAGTTCCTGCCCTGCGCAGCCCTGCGCCTACCTGTGGAGTGAAACTATATGGAAAACTAATGCTGTCAACTATGGAGACTGCTCTGGGCCCTCCCTTTTCTCTCTGTCTCTGTCTGTCTCTCTCTCTCTCTCAAAAAACAATAAAAATAAATCTTTAAATGTAAACGACGCATGCAGCTTGCAAGGCAGTTTTGAGACCCAAGAGGCTGTATGGGAAGTGGCCTTCATAAATGATGGTATCTTCGTGGCCTTTCAAATGAGAGGCTCACTCAGCTGTTTCAGTACCACAGACTAGAAGGAGATTGCTAGTGAGCAGAAAAAGGTATTTGTCTATTCACAAGTACTCACTGAGCCACTCTGGTGTGCCCAGCACTATTCTCAGGGCTGGGTGCATCAGTGACCAAGACCAAGGTTGGGTGATGGACCAGATGTCAGTTGTGAGAGACAGTGGGAAACCACGGCTGACAGGTTTTAGGATGGATGAAGTTGCCATCAGGTGAGCTGAGGGGAGGATAGGTTTGGAGGGAAGCGACTGAATGTGTGACACCCTTTGGACATCCATGGGAGGTGTCCAGGGGGCAGTCTGGTGTTCAGGGAGAGGTTGTAGCAGGAACTTTGTGGTAAAGGAGGAGGCATACAGGAACTCTGCCTTGCTGAGCTTTTGGGGCAGCCCTCAGCCCCCTGCCCCTGCCCTAATCCCATGTTTCTCCACATCGTGTTTGCACTGACCTCAGGGGCTCTGGGTTCCATGAGGCACAATGGAGTTGCCCCCAGGGCCAGTCTCATTGGCCTCCTCACCCCAAGTTCAGCCAGTCCAGCTCTAAACACTTTATTCGTTCACTCATTTACTTAATCATTTTTTTCAGAAACATTTTATTGAGACTCTCTCCTGTGGTTCTCACCAGAGAGCAGACTGACCCCTTGGAAGTGCCTGGATATGTGAAAGGACATTTAGTTGTAACAGTGACTGGGCAGCAAGCAGGGGTGCTCAGGGTCCTACACAAAAGGAACTGCCTCCCCCCCCCCCCCGCCCCCAGGACTCCAGGAGCCCCTTGTTGAGAAAATCATTCCATAGCCACCTGCAGCTGGCTGTGGAAGGCCCAGCTGTGAGCAGACACCGAAGGCAGCTAGTGCCTGCGTGGTCTGAGGACTGTGCATGCTCCGGCGAGGGCAGGATACTCCTGGCCAGGGGAGAACAGGGAGGCTTCCTGGAGGAGGTGACTTCAGAGCTGTGCCTTGAAGATGAGTAGGATTTACAGACACAGGATGGGCAGGCATTCCAGGCAGAGGGAAGCAGGTGTGCAAAGACAGAGGAGTGTGAACAGGCTCAGAGTATGTAGGGAAGAGGGAGTGGGCAGATGGGAATGGGAGGTCATGGTGGGGATATGGGGCCTCCCTCCCTTCTCCAGCCTTAGAAATTCCTCAGGATGTTGGTGATGATGTCGTATTTGGCTCTTTCATACATGTCCCTGACCACGGGTGGCAGCTTGGAGCTGTCAGCCCCCGTAGCGGCTGCCTCAGAGGACTCAGCAGAACGCTTCTCTCGGAAGACCTGCAGAAGTGATGCTGGGTAGTCATTCACATCACCCTCACTGATCAGCCTCCTTTCCTGTCCTGCGGGTGGCCCCTCTCTCCAGGCCAAGATGAAGAGACTGAGGACCAGGCAGCAATGCTGGTGACGGGGCTGGAGGTTGTCCCCACTCAGGCTCTTCTCCAGGCCCAGAGGGACTGGGCTCACTTCCTGACTTCCACTCACTAGCCAGGAGGCTCCTCCTGTGGCCTCAGTTTTCCCAAATGTGGGATGGGGAGGAGTCAGTTTCCAAGGAGTCTCTTGTAACCAGAGCAGAAACAGTGTCTTGAGAACTCTGAGTGACCCTCCCAGCCGCGACCACCAATCTCTCCTCCCCTCCGGCCAAATGACTAGCCGACTAGACATCCACAAGACCCCTCCTGACAGCTTGCATTGGGAAGGGCTTGTGCAGCCCATCTCCCGATGAGGAAACTGGCTCCATGCGCCGTGTCACTGACTCACCTCAGGCTGGCTCAGGCGGCAGTCCACCAACAGGATGCGGTGATACCCCCGCATGAAGAAGATGCCGGTGCAGTTCCGCTCCTCCTGCGAGGCAGAGAGCACAGGGGCTGGAGGCGTCCTCACCGCCGGGTTCCCGGATGAACGCGCCTACCCCACGGCCCACCCTGGCATGTCACTCATCCTCCCAAATGCTATGCAAACTGAGGATTACCCCCAGACCCTGGAGAGGCCACTGTGGGAAGGACCCCCGCAGACCAGAAGCACACCCATCAAGTCACTCAGTGGAAATAGACATCCTTAAACTAGCATGCCCAGAAGGAGCCATGTTAGTTTAAAATGTGTGTGTACATAAAAAAGACACAGAAGACAACAGTTAATGTCATCTGACCCTGGGTCACAGGGTTGCAAGGGTTTTATCTCATTCTATTTTGCTTCTCCACATTTTGTTACTATGCTGTCATAAAATGTTGTTTTTCTAATTTTATAAAAGCGGTCCTCTAGGTGGATTATGGTCCTACTTTGTTCTTTATTTAGCAATTTTTTTAGCATGTATTGCTTTTATCATAAGGATTGATAATAACCTATAGTAGGTATAAGTAATAAGACAACTGATTCTTGAAAAGGCTTCCACAGTGAGACCGCACATGGACAGGTGAGGTGGGCGGAGGCGAACACACAGCCCCCTTGAGGCAGAAGAGAAGAGAGGACCCTCTGCCCCCAGGCCGGGAGACTCACCCCACCCTCACTGAAGGCACATTCTTGGGACTGTCTCTGCCGCTCTGGAAGGCACACCGTCTCTTTAATCCTGAAGTTGAGCAGTGTCGTGGTGGTGGAGTTCTACCGAAGCAAGAGAAACCTCCTGATCACCTCCGTCCCTTTTACAAATGAGGGAACAAAGGCACAAAGAGGTCACAGTTACAAATTGGAAGGGGCTGAGCCGAGGTCAGCATCTTCCACCAAAACCAGGGGGCCTCTTAGTGGCCACAGCGGAGGTTTAAGGTGTGCAGGACTTTTGGAAACGCAGAAGGATACCACTTCATAGCTGTGTGACCTTGAGTGGTCACTTCCAGTCTTTGCCCCTCAGATTCCTCGTCTGTGAAGTGAACACGAATACATGCTCAGCTGCCAGGAGAGGTAACGGGGCAGGAAGGGAACAATGGAAGCTCCTGGGGAGTCTGTGGTGAGACCGGTCCCCTGCCTGTCTGTCCTTTGAAACAGCTCTGCGTATTCCTTCAAGCCCAGGGCCTGAGTGCAGGCCAGATTCCCAGACCCTCCATGTCATGCCTGGGCAAGCCCCAACTTACCAGCTAGCCAGCTGTCAGGCCCTGGCTTACAATCTTTTTACCTTCCAGTGGGGGAAACGTTCTTTTTTTTAATATATTTTTATTTATTTATTTTTAACAGAGAGAGATACAGAGACAGAGACTGAGAGAGAACTGAACTGGAGGAGCTCCCAGTTCAGCATATGGTTCCGCACGGGTCGGGGCCAGGATTCGATCCCTGGTCCCTGGCGCTGCAAAGTGAGCGCTTAACCCACTGAGCCATCCCGGCTTCCCCGGGGGGAAACGTTCTAATACTAAGGACAGCTAATGCCAACCAAGTACTTTGGGCCTGTGCCAGGCATCCCCCCCTGCCTGCCCCCTCACAGGCTGCTGCAAGGAGGTGTGTCCCACTTCCCTAGCCTGGGTCCATGGACACTCACCAAACTAGGCTGTGGGATGGCTTCCAGCAGGCCGAAGAGGGGTCGTCCTCGTCGCCCCTGATTGAAGATCCTCAAGGCCTCTGAGACAGTTTCCTGATAGCTTGGACGGCGTTGGGCCACACATGCCATTGCTGCGAAGCCTACCACCAGCAAGAGTGCCCTCCAGGTCCCTGCCATTGTCCCTTCTCTGATCCACTGCCACTGTCAGCCCCTTTTACGTGCTACTCCAGCTGCCTTGCCCAAGGGCTCCTGGCCACAGGCAGGGCTGGTGCCTTCCTGAAAGGGGCTCTCCTTCCCTCTGCCAGACACCATGTTGGCCAATATTATGAAATACCATTGGCTAAGAGGCAAGTAGGTTTGGGCAACAGGCCAGGGCCTAGGAGTGAGGCAGGAGACCCGTGTGATTTGGGGCAAGTCCCTACACGCTGGGCCTCAGTGTCCCCACCTGTGCCGTGAGGATGCAGCACCCTCCCTCCAAAGCATTGAGGGCTTTCTCCCTAGAAGAGGTGCCAGCATGACAGGTGTGCAAATATGCAAGGCCAGGGGCCTCTAAGGCCCATTCACAAAACCAGAACCTTTCCCTAGCTCCCTACATCACTCGGCCAGCAGATGGCGCCAAGGCCATACAGCTGGGACAACATGGCCACACTCTAAGGGGGTCTCTAGCTACACAAAAGCCCAGCAGATTTGAAATTCTGTTGGTCTGCTCAGGACCAGGGTCAATTCTTGGGCCAGGGGCCCTCCTGGA
>PVKE010036557.1:0-16340 GCA_004027555.1 Craseonycteris thonglongyai | reverse complement strand
GCCCCGGCCTGTGCAGACCCATATGCTGAACTGGGGAGTTCCCCCAGTTCAGTTCTCTCTCTGTCTCTGTATCTCTCTCTCTCTGTCAAAAACAATAAAAATTTAATTAATAAATAAAAAGAATGTCTGCCATGTGAGTTTAATATTTCAAAGAAAAGAGGATGTTCTAGTACTGCCTATTTACAAGTAGCATCGTTTTTGCCCTCGAGTTTGACCTCTAGGACAAATCTGGGAGAAAGGCAGCTCCATTTTCCAGTTGAGGTTCAGAGAACTTCAAGAGTGAGCTAAAGGCCTTCCTGAGCTGCCCACCACTTCACCCTCTGCATCACTCCATCTGAGAGCCAGGGCGCAGCACCAGGCTTGTAAGGATGGAAGAAGACGAGCAAGTGCAACCACTCAGAAAGAAAACACTTCTTGAACTGATGAAATCTTAGGAACCTAATCTCTCTGAAATAAGCAAAGTAATGTAATGACAACGTAAAAATAATATTGATTCTCAATACGTACTAAGTAATAAGCCTCAATTATTGGTTTAAAACCAGGCCACTGATTGGTCAATCCATAACTATAGATTACCAAGCACAAGGCTGGTATCAACAAATTACATGAAGAAGAAAATTTCTAAACAAAGGCTGAAGTGAGACCGGAACAACTTCCGTCCATAAAAGAACAGATCCAAAATGGGAGAGAGATTACTGTAAAGGCCACTAAATTAAATTCATTTGAGAAGACAATTTCAACTCTGCCATTGAATGGTACTGCTTTTGCAGATAAACTGAACCCCAGGAAAGAACTCATCAAAGCAATCATCTTGCCTAAGTCCCATTAACGATAATTGCAATCCTCCCACTCTGGCCTCACATGCCACATTAAATAAGTGCCTTAGCACTAGCTCACCCCAACTTTTGCGTCTAAACTGTGCTTGGAGTACACGCATTCTAGACAAGAAGTGGGACAAAGAATTATTTTGGAAAAAACAAAACAAAAAAAGCAATATAGAAATCAATGGGAAAACTTTTGCAGTCTCCCAAATCTGTCTCTGGAGAGAATAGCCCAACACTCAAAGTGCAATGACAATGGTACGAAAGATGAACTCCATGGATTCAGAAATGGCTGCGTGAACATCAAAAACTAAGCCTGAATTGCAATCCGTATCACAATTTAATTTGATCAGAAACAGAGACAACAGTGCAGAGAATGCCATGCATGGCGATTTCCAAAGCTGCCTTTGTATCCACAATGACATAACCCAGGGGTAGTTTGGGTATGAAAGGGAGAAAGGTCTGGCCAAGGCCACTCTTCTCTCCTCCCCACCAATAGCCCAACACCCCCTTACACTCAGGTTTCACAGGCTCAGCTCCATCTAGAATGTGGGTCTGAGCCTTGCTGACCACCCCTGCTTGGTTGCATGGCAACCGCACACTGAATTCTGTCATATTGATTCTGAGTCTGAGAACCAAAGGATCATACAAGGTCATCTTATCAGTCTCAGAACACCCAGAACAAAGGGGATGCTGGTATCACTAATCAGTCCCTCACATTCAGGATTGTACATTTATTCAGAGACTAAAAAAGTGGCCTTGGGGGTAAAAAAAAAAAAATCAATATTCTTTATAGGCCTTTAATCAGAGCGTCTGAAAACCCTTCTTAAGTCCAAGCACACGACTGAACTAAATCTGTGAATCTTTAATTGGATACTTGTCTTGGGAGGCAAATGCGTTGTTTGTTTGTTTGTTTGCTTGCTTGCTTTTTTTTTTTTTTTTAGGAAACTACTATCTGAACAGTTCTTTGAAATGAATGTGTGCAAAACTGCATGTGTGGGCAGAGAGGGAGGGCCAAAAAACAAACCTCACCTCTTAGAAATGAAAGTTGTATATAAAAGGAATTCTCAATGGCATGAAATGTTTAGGTCCCCAGAATCCAAATTTCCTCTTCAATTCTGGATGGAAATGTATACATTCAAATGATAAGTACCGTATTTTAGGCCTAAACCTATGTTTTAACTGTAAAATTAGGGGGTCATCTTATACGCCCGGTCGTCTTATATGCCGGAAAATACGGTATTGAAAAATGTTATGTCAGCAGGAGAAAGCTCCTGTGGTTACCAAGTTTTCAACATGGAGTGCTTTTCCATCTCTTGTTGAAATGTTACATAACTTTACAGAGCTGATCATTTCAGATTTAATACTCAGTCTACTTAATTTTAGGATCCTAAGAAACCCTCGCATTGTGTAATGTTGAAGTACTTGTGGTACTTTTAGAAAAGAAACCTGCGTTTATTTTTACCTTGCCATCTGGAACAGCGTCATCAAATATTCCCTCTAAAGATTTCTTCACCGCGTCAGTTCCCTCACCAAACACCTGCATATACAAAAGTACCGTGTTAGGAAATCCAGGCAAGAGGGCAAATAAACCACAGGAAGGGGAATGGAAAATGGGCATGGCTGTTAGAAAACATCACAGAAGTTTTCAGATCCGCCTACATCAAATCCTATCGCAGGTAAAATAACTTACAGCGACAGACCATGAAAAACACGTTCCTCTATCTAGATCATTTCCCACATCTTTGATAATTAAGAAAAGAAAAGTTTGCTTTTAGATCTGAATAATTCACCTAAATTAAAGAAAATAAACCTGTAAAAGCAATGAATTAGATTGAGTCACGATGAAGAATTCCTGCTGTAGACTTAATATATCTGAGCAGGCAGTTATCAATAAATATCAGTTTGCCTTTTAATACTCCATTCAGTAGAGACTGAGACTACGTTTATATATTTTAACCACAAACACTTCAGAAAATGGGGTTTTTTTTAACATATAAAATAGAAATTTGTCTGTTCTTTGAAATTTAGTGAATCCTGCTAACTTAAAGATATAACTAAAATCGTAACAAGGTAATGAGGCCAGTAGGTAAGTCAAAACCTAAATACAGTAGACTCTCAGTTAACCGGAACTCAAGCAACCGGCACTCTCAAGCAATTAGTAATAAAAAAAATTTAAAAAATCAAAGAAACACTACATTTATCCAGCATGGGTGCTCATTAACTGAAAGTATATTTACTTTTATCTGGCATCTACCAATCCCTATGGGTGCCAGTTAGCGGAGAGTCTACGGTACGTGGACATGAGAATTTTATATATTGGCTCTCAATGGGCATGTACTGTTAGGATAATATCCACAGTTTTAAAAGACTTAAACTTAGGAAAGCTGGGATGGCTCAGTGGGTTAAGCACTCACTTTGCGGCCCTTGGGACCAAGGATCGAATCCCGGCCCAGGCCTGTGTGGACCCATATGCTGAACTGGGGAGTGCCCCCAGTTCAGTTCTCACCAGAGCGAGACCCCGGCCCAGTTCCTGCCCTGTGCAGCCCCGCGCCCACCTGTAGAATAAAACTATGTGGAAAAACCAATGATGTGCAACTATGGAGACTGTTCTGGGCCCTCCCCATTCTCTCCATCTCTGTCTCTGTATCTCTCTCTGTTAAAAACAATAAAAATAAAAATTTTTTTTAAAGGCTTAGCCCCAATGCCACTGACAGTTTAAAAAAACAACATTTTTTATCCATTTCAAGTATTGGATTAAGTAAGTATTAAAATGGCTGTGGCTAAGCAAGAAGTTTTTTGTTTTGTTTTGTTTTTTAACTCTTACTTTAAGAGAGAATAATAAGAATTGCTTGTAAGATATTCCACCAGCCTCTGATTTTTGAAAAGTATAAAAACATTCTCTTGAGTTCATTTAAATGCAGTCATATATTTCAGCAGCAATGGGCTATTAACACAACCTGGCACCCATAGAATAGCGGCGCGTGAACTACGGCTTTTGATGGAAGAGAAGTGCAAACCTAGTTGCCAACTGCGAAGGCCTGACATGTATTTATAGCTGAGGTCTGAGTCAGCAGCGATGACAGAGGATGCATGCCAAATGCCACCACCACTTCCCAAAGGAGGGGACAAATGCTGATGTTTAATGTCCTCCTTTTGCAGTGTAATCAAGGGCCATCAAGTCTCTCATGTGATTTATCTAGTGCAATATTGACTTTCCTCCCAACAGTTTCTTCTTCAGATTTACATAGAAGCAAAGCCCCTGGTAGGTCACTTCATATTCTACTCTCCACAAAGGCCACAGAGCAAGCCACATGGTTGCTCAGGCTCTGGCTCTCTAATTATTTGCTCACCTCGTCTCTTCAAGTTCTGTCAAGTGTACAGACATCCCAGGTTTAAATGCGTGTGGTGATCAGCCAAAATCTAGTTCATCAGCTTTCAAGATTAATTTCTCTTTTAAATTTCAGTCCTTATGTTTAAATTTCAATCCTTAAGAAAACTAATAGCTAGAATTATCAAGACAAATAATTATGGACTGTTTTATGAAGTCGGCCAGTCGACTGCATCTCACTTCGCATGAGGGCTCAGGGTGAACACGTGGAATTGGAAGTCCTTGTCATGACCTCAGAAATGCTCCAGGCCTCACTGTCCAGCCATAGCAGCCTGTGCAGCAGACATTCTTCTCACAAAAGACAAATACCCACATTCCTTCAGTCCCTAGGATTTGAAGCAGTTCTGGAGCAAACTCGCTTCTCCAAGCCAAAGAAGGATGACGAGGACAATGGAAACAGTGTTTCCTAGAAGTCACTCCAGCAGGAACGTGGTCTTGGCTAGCAAAGGAGTAAAATTAATGAGGTCACAGCACCCAGCTGTCAGAGGCTGGACACTGCATGGCTGTAGGTGGTGCCATGTGTGAGGGACTGAGATGCCCTTCAAGCCCTACCTGGTACCTGGGTAGAAGACTCATGGCAGACAATGAGCATCCTCAGGTTCCTGCTTCCTCAGACCCGTAAGAAGAGGAGGGGCTGCCCACTTAATGTTGACCCCAAAAAGTCACGGGCAAAAAAACCATCAGGCTGCCTTTGATCCAATGCCAGCGGCAGCTTCAAAGACTCAGTGCTCAGGTGCCCACTTGGCTTCCTCATCAAGCGCTGCTTTTTTCGGAAGACTCGGGATCAATTGTGCACTTTCAGTAGGACTATAATTAACGAGGGTTTGGAAAGGATGCAGGTGGGAGACTGGAGGCTGGTGATAGACTAATAGCAGCGTTCAATATTAGGGGTACACCTTATCCATTGAAAGCATCCACCACAACTAACATCTTTGTGTCAGGTGGTTGATTTTAATAACACTGAGTGCTGACAAAGAAATACACACGTGCACACGTACGCACACATGCACGCACATGCAAAGTGAGAGTGTCCGTGGAGGCCACCTGCGGCTTTTCCTCCGCCCTAGAACCTACCTGATTGATGCTTGGGCGTCCCTGCTTCTTTTTGGAGGTAGTGTCCAAACCCCAAAGAGAAGAAAACCTGCTCCTTCGTTTGCTGGTGGATCTGGACATGGCCTGCGTGCGCCGCCGGACCCCCGTCTCACCAGTGCGTGCTGCCACCTGGGGACATCAAGACAGCTGCATCAGGACCCCTCTAAGGATCCCACTAAGTCTCCCCCTTCAGAAACCACTCCTCCGTCCTGCCACCTACAGCTGATGCCACCACCCGAATCACTGAATCCATGACATATGCACACTAGGACTTTGAGGGCCCTTCCTGGATTCAAAAGGCAAATGAAAGGTTGGCAAGCTCAATCGTTGTCTAAAATCATCAGTAAAATTACATGAAAGAATAATAGAATATATATGTAATGCTCTAAGAATTAAGTGGCCTTCCCATCACAGGCCGATCTCTTGCATCAAGTTGTTAAGTAAAAACTAACCGTACTTTATTGGGATTCTCCCGCGAATGCTACTTACAAGGCTGTTTCTTCATTCCAATGAAAAATGGTGGCTGACAGTGAGCACAAATAGCAAAGAGGCACATTTTGGTTCCTGAGCCTCTGTACTAAATCTAAATTTACCCAGCTCCCCTATTTAGTTTTCTTAAGAATTCCATAAAATCACTTTTTTTATTAGGGAAGTGAGAGTTGTCCTTCAATATCATTCTTCCTTCTGCCCCAGTCGGAAAAACACAAAAGGTAGCTGAGCACCTGGCCACCCAAAGGTGGCTTATTCTCCATGGGCTTGTGCCTAAGTTCTGATCAATGGGAAGTAACTACAAGATCACTAAAAGGAAGCAGCTAAAAGCTGTAGTTTATGTAAAAAAATAAAAGGAAGCTAACCTCCATTAAGAGGTCTGCAAGGTGCCAGCAATCTAGATAAGTGTTTCAGAAGGCAACGCTCCACATTTAAATCTGCCACTGTGATAACTGCTCAAGGAAATGCTGAACCTCTGTGAGAACTCCATGCAGTGCTTCCCACGCAAACATGCAGGCGTGAACTTTATCCTACAGGCTGCAAGCACAGTCCCGGGAATTTAAGGGAACTTCTGCCAGGTCGTCTCAAGGAGGCCACCCACAGACTCTCCTTTCAAAAAAGGGAGTGCCAGGAGGTACAGCGAGTCAGACTTGAAATGAAACTTCCCCACCTGCTCTTGGTTGCTGGAGGTGAATGTCTTGGAAGCTACCTGTCACAGATTCTTACATGGGCAACTCCCAATGTGATGGCTGCCAACTGGCAGCATTCTCGGGGATCAAATACTGTTGGGGACACAAGGGGTCTCCCCAGTCGTCAGCATGTTGGTTAGAAGGCATGCCTCTCTGGCACTTTCAGTATTAACAGGCTAAACACCCTGGAAGCCCCATGAGTAGACTGGCAAAGAGCAACACGTACAGATTCTCTGCAAGGAAAGGTTTTAGTCCCAAACGAAAATAGGAAGGTGAGGGAGCTGACGGGTCTCCTATTTTCTCCGCTTAGCATGTAAGAAAGCCGGTTCAGGGCATATACTGATGCGGCATCCAAGACAGTGGTGGGAAAGCTCTAGGAAAAAGGGCCATAATCTCCAATGACACTCAAGGTGTTGTGGGGAACAAAAATCACAAAACCAAAGGCACATGTTTATGTTAAATAGGAAAGCATCTTCTCTCTATTTTCATCATTCTCTAAGTTAAAGATAAACAAAGGCTGTAAAAGGAAGAAATTATAATGTGCTGACACGTATGTGAGCTCGCATGACCATGTCAGTGTCGGGTAAGCCACTCATCGCAAAATGAGGCTAAGAACCACTGAATAAAGGGCATCAAAGACAAAAATCCTAGAGAAAAAAAATACCGATTTGGTCCCATAGTTATTTATCTATTAACAAATAGGTAAATCAATCCATAAATACCAATATGCAATATATACAGGCAATCACATATATATCTCAATATGTACTACTGTTTACTTCCTTCATAGAACATATCAATGAATAGCTGTATTTATTGTATTTGTTTACTTATTTATTATCCATTTCTCCCATAAGAATATAAGATTATATGTTTATATATTACATTATATTATATTTTTATATTTATTATGTTACATATGTTACATTATATATAAGAATATACAACAGCAACTCTGGGCTGTACTATTATAACTTTAATCACTAGGATAGTAAGTGACACATGCCAGACACATGTGTATGTTAGCTGGCTGAATAAATAAACAAACATCAGAAAGCAAAAGCAGAAATCTCACATAACACTGTTACTACAATTAAACAGAACTCTTCAGTTTACAATTTTAGAAAAACAGCGTCTGGAAGAGAATTTCAAACAACCATAAATATTCTCAGTTACCAGCTGACCCATTCGTCTGTTTAACAAACGGGCACTTTATTTAAGGTCTGTATAGTAACTATCCAAAACTGTTGGGGGCCTTGTAAACTGCAAACGGAACTGCTACCCCAAGACAATAATGCCTCAAAATGAGCAAAGGGATGGGGGGGAGGGGGGCGGCTGGCAAAAGGTCTATTAAACAAGAGCTCAAGAGTTTCTCAATGATCTTTGCCCAGACAATGCCTCCCTTTGTAGCAGGAACCTGATTACTCTATCATTCTGCTCATCTGTGCAAACACGAACAATGATAACCTTCTTTCAAAGAGTACAGCAGGGACCCTTCAGTTAATTACTGCAAATCACTGAGCATCATGGGAAGCCCTCCTGGTGAATGGTACTTAAATTGTAGCTCCAATCTCCTCCCCCCAGCCCTGTAGCCCTCACACCTCCTCTTCCCATGCCCCTCAACTTAAAAGGAGGGGGAAAACAGTCTGGACAAAGGCTAAATTGAAGAATGTTTCAATCCCAAGGGCAAAAAAATTCCCAGGGGTCAAACGACAAGGAGAGAAGAAAAAAAAATAAAGGCCCAATAAATCAGACTGTAAAATTCCCTGCCTGGAATCTCCTACAGGCGCTCCAGTAACAAACAGGCACGGATACCCAGCAGGCTTGCCTAACTTGTTCTGTCTGAAAGAAACCCCTCCCAGAAAGAAGTCTGCAAGGACATACAGACATGCAGATCTGCATCACTGATGCAGCTAACAAAAAAAAAGGAACAGAGAAATGTATATATGGAATTAAACATTCTTTAAAATCACTGACCCAAAACCTTAAGAGTTAACCATCTCACCCCCGTCTTCAACTGGGCAGCTCATCAAAAGAATAGTACACACAAATCACAGATATTGAGATAGAGAAAATTAGACAATCCAAAGACAACTTATGAAACGATAATACAGTGGCTCTGCCTTCCCCTTCTCAGAGAGGTTAATTCCAATGACTTTGAAGGAAATAATTAAGGCATAGAAGTTTTAGGTAGATAGCAAAATTATTTTATCCAAAATCTACCAAGCACAGTAATAAGAGCCATATGAATGCTCCATATTTAGTATTCATACTAATACCATTTCATTGGCATCACAAGCTACTTTAATAAAAATGCTTCCTCAATGTATGACATAGGAGATAAACAAAAACTTTCATTGCAATTTTTAGCAGAATAGGTAAACAGAGATTTGTCTAATTTATCAATTAGTGCCCAAGTCTCAAAGAAACAATCCTAGACCACAAACAGAACCATTTGCAAGATTTACTCATCCCAGCACTTTGACCCATCACTACTAAAAAAGAAAAGAAAAGAAAGAAAAGAAAAACAGGACTTGATAGCTATATGGAGGGTCGTAGCCAGGGAGACCAGGAGCTGAGCTGTAATTAGCAGAACAAATCAGGATGCCAATTTTAATAACTCCAGAAATTGGTTTAAGACTTCTTTAAAAATGTAAATCTACCCTAATTATCTGAACGATGATGCTAATCTATTTATAAAGAATACAAATGCCTCTGACTGAATTACAGCTCCGGATTCAATTGAAGGGTACAGCTGACATGGCAAGCCATGAACAGCATAGCAAAGGTTTCCCAAAGCAGTTTCTGAGACTTCACATTTAATCCCACTGCAAAATGCTAAGGTGCAGTAGTACATTTTAAGTGGGTGTTGACTTGGATACACGGAAGTCGTATTACTCGCACAGCAATTTTTGAGAAGAAAGGAGCCAAAAGTAGATAAAGCTGTTCGCAATTTAGCAAGTACATAAAATTACAGATTACAAGCATACGACATAACTATACAATCTGCAGCTCTGGGGGTCAGACAGAAATTCTCTGCCCAAGCAAATAACATTCGTTTTGCTGGTAAGTCATGGAAGGTCTTTGTTTTCCTCTAATGCATTAGGTATTTATGACCATGGAAACTATGTTAAAATAAAACGCAAAGGGAGATCTCCAAAGAGATCCATGCTCAATATACATTGCACGTGTTTTCACATGTGCAAGTGAGGAGAGCGAGAGAGAGGAAAAGCACATTTATGAGAGCTCTCCACTTAACCATTTCCATAAGGTTAATATAAAAATACTTATTTGGGTTGAAACATGTCCCTATCTAAAGTCGACACGAGTTATCAACAAACACTATATGCAAAGAGATCTCTTAAGACAGTACCTTTCATATTGTCTTAGCACAGTAACTCAGGCCCCATCAAGAGAAGCTTGAGTAATAAATTTCAGAATAGAGTCAAAGGAAGATGTGCATCCACTGCAGAGAGAAGACATGACAGAAATCCACACACAGCACTAAGTTAAAAACGACTTCAGAGACTCTTACCACATTCTGCTCAGGATTCACAGTCAAGACAAATGCTTTTCAAAAGTACACTAGTGGCTACTCACCAGGGCATGAAACGACGACACAGAAAAGATTCCAACACGTCCCATTGCCACTTTTGTGGGTCGGCTTGCAAAAGCAAGCAGCCTTTTCGGGTTCGGCAGTTCCCCACCTTGGAGGCTGGCTAAGTAACACCGGTAACGAAAGAGGTCCATTTGGAACTGTTCGAGATTTTGTTCCCAAACGAAGATCTACAGTGGCGAAAATAAGGGAAAGTAAAAGAAGAGGACAGGGGAACACAAGGATTAACTTTATCCTACACAAATGTTACACACCTATGTGTTGTAAAGCTCTTGATTTCAATCCCAAGGGGTAAACAACAAGTACACTAAGTGTCCTAGGTAATGACAGATCAACTATTATTTTTGTTGTCAGAGCTTGTGTTTTTCTGCAAAGATCTATAGCCGTAAATTCAGAATGATAAATAGTATATATTTAGTTACTCTGTGTCCTCCCATCAGATATTTCATGTTTGCAGGTATTATAGGCCCATCCGCTTCAGGCTCTGAGCCACAAACCCAAGGCAGAAGAAGTAAAAAATGTGGGATTTCCAGCTCTGGAGAATTATGACTTACCAAGAGGTGGATTTTTCATAGGAAGACAAAGAGAAGAAAAGTGAGGTGAATTAAAGATCAGAGGCAAATAGATCAAGAGGTTTTGGGAAGAGGTGGATGGTAAAAAGCACTGGGTGGGCAGTAGAAAAACTTAGCTGATGGAGACCCAGACTCTTGAACACATCATTCCAACCACAGGGTGTCGCTAAGATATGTCCTCATTTCTGAAAGAGGCAAATTTAACACTGAACTCCTAAGGCTGATGTGATGTTTAAATAAGGTAATGCAAGAGTAACACTTGGTACAGGTTCTGGCATTTAGTGAAAGCTCCATGAGATTAACAATGTCACAGATATTGATGAATGGTTGATATCTATCTTGTTACTTTGACTTACAATATAGTGTTAGTCCACACACATGTTCATAGTACCATTCACAACAGACCAAAAGTGGATATAGTCCAAATGTCCATCAACAGATAAACAGAGAAACAAACTGTATATACATATAATGGAATAACATTTGGCCATCAAGAGGAATGAAGTACTAACTCATGCTACATTGTGGATCGATCTCCAAAACATTAAACTAAGTGAAAGAAATCAGACACAAAAGTTTACATATTATGCCATTCTGGGGCAGAGGGGAGCACCCATTTACCAGGTACAAGGAGGGGGTTCCTTCTGGGTGCATGACAATGTTTTAGACCTAGACAAACTCTGTGGTTTTTCAACACTGTGAATGGACTAAACACCATGAGTGTACACTTTAAAATGGATTTTTACATTATAAGAATGTTGTCTCAATTTAAAAAACTACAGTCAGGTATAGAAAGAAAAAACAGAGGGAGAGAACTATGGAAGACCACAGGCTGTCCCATGTCATCAACTGTTCCATTATTTAAACAGGATTTATTCACATAATTATGTCCTAAACATTAGGACAAAGTTTCTGAGCATGACTAGCTGGTTCACACTGACTTTACAAGTGAATAGAAGGTCAAAATGCCCTTGGCTATCTCACTAAATCATTACTTTTTAGCATGAAATATACTTATGCTGATAGGCAGCAATTACATATGCACTTTTTCAAATGCACGCTTCCTCTTCTAAATTTAGAATGCTAAATGTATTAAGGAGGCAGGACTGGATCCCCACCGCAGTGAGCTCCAAGTCCACCCAACCACGTGGGTTACACAAACAGATGCCTGGGAACAGCACGCCATCTGTGAGAGCGGGGAGGCTCCTCTATGAGATTTCTGTCTTCCATTCAATGTAATATTGTTCCCTTTCGCTCATAACATTCAACGGCGAACAATGGGTGAAGAAAACTGACAGTCACAATAAAGAGCGGAGCAGCGTTGATGACAGGCTGACGACGAGATAACCGATGATGCCTCGCGCGCCCAAGGCAGCAGGAAAACTCGCGAGACCGAACCTTTTAGCCCAAGTCTAAACACAGAAGAAGGATTACCTGATCTAATATAGTTTTCTTCTTCTTGGAATCAGTGACTGAAGACAGCTGCATTTCGCCCATTTTCTTCATCTTTTCATCCATATCGATCTTTTGTTCCAGCTTTTTGATTTCTGACTTCAGGAGTCGGAGAGTGTCTTCTTTGTGGTGGTGCCTGGCGACCGCAGCTGCACAGGCTGAATGGATGGCGGTGATCCAGTTCTCCAGCTCCGTCTGGCTGGTGGTCTGGAAGGGGGGCAGGCGGTGGCCAAGAAGAAACAGTTACCTCTTAGGTTATGGGAAGCGAGCTAGTGCGTTTCCAGGCAAGCGATGGCTGGGAGGCGAGGTGACAGGTCTAGATACCCCAAGGGGAAGGCTAACCTTTCTGGCCTCCTCCTTCAGAGCATTGATAAAAGCAGTTAGGCTTGGGTCAGATACCACCACACCAGTCCCCAAGGGTTAGCCAAAGCCACCATGTCTGCTTACCCACTGTACAATGGGCCAAATGTGTATGTCCACCCCAAATTCAAACACTGAAATGCTACCCCCCCAGTGCGGTAGTTTTAGGAGGCGGGGGCTTTAGGGGATGATTAGGTCATGAGAGTTGTGCACTGGTACAGGGGATGTGTGTTATTAAACAAAGAAGCCAGAGAGCTAACCGGCCCCCCTTGTGCCACGTGAGGATGCAGCCAAAAGATGCCATCCACGAATCAGGGAACAGGCCTGACCCGAACTCCACCATGCTGACACCTGCTCTCACACTTCCAGGCTCTAGAATAAGAGACATACATTTCTGTTCTTTATAAGCCACCCAACTATGCTTGCTTGTCACAGCACCCCAACTAAGACACCTATATCTGTGCTAATTCTACTTAACAGCGTAGTTTCTGGGTAAGAGGGTTGCTATGAAGCAAGGGCAGTTTCCAAAGAGGACTCATCAGTCCCAAGGTGAAGGTGAGGCCGAGGGACGTTGCTGGCCAATGAGGATGTCACAGCCCGGCCCCCCCAGTGAACCACTGTGACTCAAATCCAAAGATCCTATCCCAGAGGTAAGCAGCAATGACACAATTAGGGTTGGGGAAGTGATTCAAGACAGCCAGAAGCAAAACTGTCTTAGGGGACAGATCTAGGGGTAGGGGTCACCCAGCCGCATTCCAGCAACTAAGAATGGCGGGCACAAAGCGGGATATAAAGAAACTGTTGGGTGGCCCCTGCCAATGGCAGGCCACCTCAACGCGGGACTGCTGTGACTCAGGGTGCTCCGAAAGCACAAGTCAGAGAGTCATTTGGGGGAGACAGCTCACGTGCAATCACATGCTATTACTAGTTCTTTGGGAACTCTCTCAATGAGTATTTGTAAGTGTCCCCTTAGGCCCAAGGAAGTTTAATCAACACTCAGAAGTGAGCGCATCATCTGAAGGAAGGGTTTATTCGGCCACTTCAATACTGAGGTAGCTGCCAGTGTCATTTTGCATGCACAAAACATTAATTTTTTTTTCCTCTCTCTCTCTGGTGTACCTTGCTAGTTTCCTAACTCACTTGAGTGATGGTTTGCAAACAAAATTCTATGAGCAGGACCCCACCCACACATTATGTTGGCAACTGAAATATAAGTCAAGGCACCACACCACAGGTGTCTATATTAATTCTGGATCTAACCAGTTTTTTTTCCCACAGAGAAACTGCGTCAAATATGACAAATGGTATCTGCCAAAAGAGCCACTGCACACTGGACACCCCTAAACAGCCCAGCAGTTAGCATTTATGGCGAGCTTGTCCAACCAGTAGCCCGAGGGCCACATGTGGCCCAGAATGGCTTTGAATGTGGCCCGACACAAATTCATAAACTTCCTTGAAACATTATGAGATTTTTTTGCAATCTTTCTTTTTTTTATCAGCTATCGTTAGTGTTAGTATATTTTAAGTGTGGCCCAAAACAATTCTTCCGCTTCTAAAGTGACCCAGGGAAGCCAAGAGGTTGGACACCCCTGATTTATAACAAAATATTTGTCCATGTCTACAGAAGACTTTGACACACTAGACATTCTCATAAAGAAACAGCGTATGTACAACCTGATAAAGCAAATGGAATCATTCAGTGAGACCGAGTGATAAAGACATTGGAACTCAAAGATAAACACTTGTAGGTAGAAAAAGGCAAGGGGGGAAATACACATATCTGCACATGAAATTCGTCTTTTTTTTTTTTATTGTTTTCATTACATCCCTAGGACTTCTACATCTCATAAATGAAAGTCTGTACCCCTTACCACCTTCCTCCATTTCTCCCACCCGTACACACCTTTAACTCTTTAACAGCTTCAAATTTTTAATATTAATCTCCTCTTAGAAAGTGATTAGCTTACATTTTGGCTTTACATACCAAGAAAAACTGAATTTAGGATCCTCCCATATATAATAAAACCACCATGCTTACAACTGCCCAGTACAACCAGAATTCTTCACCCCGAAGTTTCTCCGTGTCTCAACATCAGTGCGGATTCTGTTAGGTATTTATTAGAGAAGGAATCTTCTTTTATATTTAGTAGAGAAGGAATTAGCTCAGATGGAAAAACGATCTAGTGCAGATTCTTTTCTAAAAGAAAAACTTCCACAAATACCAAGTGTTGGCAAAGATAAGAAGCAACCAAAATCCTTACGCAATGTCAGCTGGAGAGTAAAATGTATGACAGATTTGGAAAGCTGCTTGGCATTACCTACCAAAGTTGAAAATATGCACACTTTTTGCCCAAACACGCATTCCTGGGCAACCACTCAACAGAAGTGCATTCATAAGCTCACCAACATGCATGTACCAAAATGGTTATAGCGACACAATTTGTAATGGGCAAAGCTGGAAACTCTCCAGACCCCTGTCCACAGTAGAATGGGTGAGTCATGTGTGGTATAACCACACAGTGAAATATTACACAGCAATGAGAATGAACGACCCGTAACTACACCCCACCATACAGGGGAATCTCACACATGTAATGCTGAGAAAAAGACGCCAGACACACAAATAGGCTGTGGGATTCTATTTATATGAAGTACAAACACAGGGAAAATGCCTTCTTACTGTAAGAAGTCAGAAGAGCAGGTCTTTGCATTGAGTGGGGGTTGGGGGGGTAGCACCCAGAAGGAACCACAGGGGGGTTCTGCATGTTCTGCTTCTTGGTCTGGGTGCTAGTTATGTGGGTGTCTGACAGGAGTGTGACAAGCTTGTGAAATACTATCAAAAATGTGTACTTTTCTATGGATGCATTACACTTTAATAAAGATATTTTTTAATTCTACCAAGATATATTACTCTAATATTTACATATAATTTTTCTGTAACTGCCCTAAAAATGTTCCACTTCCGATTCCTTGTTTCATTCAAAGTTGTCCCTACAAGATCATGTGGGAAGTTCCAAACAGCATGACCCTTCCAGCGTCTCTCTGTCCTCCCTGTTGCCTAGACACATCTGATAAATGCAGTGCCTGGGGCCCAGTAACACTTTCTGCTCTGTATGCACAGCCCAATGGAAACAAGGAACTCTTAGACTTGACCAAGAGCTGGTATCTTCACCCATTTTCAAAGGACACTATGGGGCATTTCAGATAAGATTTATGCAGTCAGGTGGCACTGAGCAAGCCAGGCTACCTGTCCTGAGTGGGAGGACTGTATCCACACCCAAGACACTGATTACTCAGGACCCGCTACCCCCCAAAACCTACCCACCCCAACTGGTGGAGTGAGGAAAGGAGATACCTATAACCCTGACAATATCTGAGGAACAGATGGAAAGATCTTAAACTCCTAATACAAGCTCTGCTAAATACAAGACACTAACTTAAAATGCAAAACAAAAATATTCATCTACACAGGGTCCCGGTGACCATTTTACAGATGGAGAAAGTAAAGCTCAGAAAAAATTGGTATGGCACAGTAATGCATTATAAAATCCAATCTCTGCCATCCTGTCCTTTTTTTTTTTTTTTTAAATATGCCACATTGTTCCTGACCTCCCGCCTCCCAATAGCTCTCGGCAATTGCTCTAAAAGCCTAGCTGGGGAAGCTGGGATGGCTCAGTGGGTTAAGCGCTCACTTTGCAGCCCTGGGGACCGAGGATCAAATCCCGGTCCTGGCCCATACAGACCCATATGCTGAACTGGGGAGTGCCCCCAGTTCAGTTCTCACCGGGGTGAGACCCAGGCCCAGTTCCTGCCCTGTGCAGCCCCGCCCACCTGTGGAATGAAACTATGTGGAAAAAC
>PVKE010036556.1:0-16349 GCA_004027555.1 Craseonycteris thonglongyai | reverse complement strand
TATCAAAAGTTGGGTCTGGAAATTTATTTTCTTCATGAGCCTATATCTCGAAAACTTAATAAGTGATTTAAAAAATAAAAAATAGTTTTGAACATATATTTTACTTATCTACCCATACCTCACTGGAATGCACCTTATACTGAAACACAGTGTATAAACATAGTATGCATTTCACACCCCTTCTTCCCCCTTAGACTACACCTATGACAAGTCGATCGCGACACACTTTTAAGATAAAAAGTAGATTTTGTATACAGAAAAGTTGGCCACCCCTGTAATAAGGTATCCCTGTTTCTTTATGAAATACTTTGTCTCCTCTTTTACTGAGACTAGTTAGGGCTGGTTTCTGAAACATGAGAACAAAGAAGCTGAATACATAGCATGCAAAGCTATCCAGTCTAGCAGCCAAACATCCCAAGGGTGCCCCTCTCTAAGAAGGCCTGCCACATTCACAATAGAAGTCACGTGCTCCACTTTTGTGGAGTGTTGTGGCCAAACCTACACTCTAAACTCAGGTGAAAATTTTAACTACGGTACTTGCTTGGTTTATAATTTTAAGAAGTGCTAATTTGATATACATATATGAAGGCTGTCCGGAAAGTATCTAGCCATGTAAGTAACCATTCTCATTATACTGACAGTAGCTGTATTTTTTTTCCAGACAGGACTCAAAATTTGTTTTTTTTTGTTTTTTTTGTTTTTCTTTTTTAATTAATTTTTATAATTTATTGTCATGATAATAACTTGTATGACTAAAAATAAATAAAAATATAATCTTAACCTCTACGGCCCCTTAAATCCTTTTGCTTAAATTCGACTTGGACTTGCACTAACGTTACACCTTTGCTTTTTTTTTTTTTTTTTTTTTTTTTTTTTTTTTTTTTTTTTTTTTTTTTTTTTTTTTTTTTTTTTTTTTTTTTTTTTTTTTTTTTTTTTTTTTTTTTTTTTTTTTTTTTTTTTTTTTTTTTTAATTTATTGTTAAATTTGATGAGGTTACATTGGTTGGTAACAATTAGACAGTTTACAGATGTACAAGTCGGCTGGCTCACTAGCATGTACAGTATAATTATGTTTCCAGAGAAATGTAGTGATATTTAGCAATTAGCTAAAAAAGCCCTTAAGAATCCACATTTGTCATCATCTATCAGCATGGAACTATAGCCTCCTGGGTGACAGGAGGGAGTAATTCAAGATAAAGCAAGTGCCAATCAAGACAGCTGGCACAAAAGAATGTCCACAAGCCTCTTGTGGGCTATTCCTGAAGTAGTCACTGTTTTAGGTGTCAACTCACTCAAAAAGCTCTAGTATTTTTAAACTCTAGCTGACCTAGAAGAGATCTATTCAGTAGATCCATATATAACAGCTACTTTTGTCATCAAGAATGGATTAACACTGTAATACTGGTATTTGCATTTAGTTTAGTCAAACAGAAAAACATATAGTAACATCAGTGAAATTATCAACCACAGGGATACAGCAATTTGCAATCTTATTTCCACCTGCAGCCTTAATGGCCCTGTGCCTGGAAACAAACAGGGCTGGGTCATTATTTTGCCTACCACAGTGGTCTATTTCATATAACATAATAAAATGCTGCACATAAACAAAAATAACAACCTACTACTGCTACATGCACAGCATGGGTGACTATCACAAACATAATTTTAAGTGAAATTGGTCAGACACTAAAGAATATAAGCTGAATGAGTCCATTTATATAAAGCTCACCAATGAGCAAACTACAAGTATAGGGCTCTTACTTAAGTCTATAAAAACAAGCACAAAGGGGAAGCCAAGATGGCTTAGCCGGTGAAGCACTTGCTTTGCAGCCCCGGGGAAGGAGGATCGAATTCTAGCCCAGGCCCATGTAGATGCATATGCTGAACTTGGGTGTGCTTCCCATGCAGGATGGCCCCAGTTCAGATCTCTGGGGCCCCTGGTTTGGTCCCTGGCTTGAGGGGGCGTGCCTCCCATGCGGGAGGCCCCCTGCCCACCTGTGTGGAATGAAACTATGTAGAAATATGATAATGTACAACTATGGAGATTACTCTGGGCCCTCCTCCTTCTCTCTATCTTTGTCGCTGTAAAAACAATAAAATAAATCTTAAAAAATTAAATTTCCATAAAATGTAGGATGTTGCATTATTGGGGGGTGAGAGAGGAGTCTCAATTGGAAAGGGGGAGGCATGGTACTGGGGCTTTGGGGTGTGGGTAATACTGTCTTTCTTCATGGGGATGGAGGTTACAGGGATGTTCCACACTATGCTAATCCATTAAGCTATGACTGCATATTAGACACTTTTGTATTGTAAAGTTCACAATGGCAAAGGTTAGCCATGTGTATTGTATAACATTGTATAACAACTCTGTGACAATAACCACTGGCCAAGAGTGGTGAAGTAAAGAGATAGTTCCCCTGCACTCATACTGGGTAGGAGACAGAGAGATAAACATCAGGACAATGAAATGACACCTGATATAAGTGCAATGGACAGCAAGTCAGGAACACAGTGATGCAGGGGCAGTCTTGAATAAGGAACAAGGGTATAGGCAAGAGCTCCCTCAGGAAATGACATTTAACCTGAGAGTTTAAGGATATTCAGGCAATAGCGAGATGAATAGCCGGGAAGTTTCTCCAGTCAGAGAAAGCTCAGTACAGAGGGCATAGCCTGGTGCTCATGTGACTTAAAGACCCAGGTGCAGTGTCACATGATGAGGAACAGACAAAAACCAGGCCACCTTTGTGTTTAACCCAAAATGTGATGGGAAGGTGGTGAAGGATTCTGTAAGTCACCTTTAATAACTTCTAAGAAGAGGGCAGGTACTAATTTATAGTTTAATTTATGTACTGACATCAGAAAAAAGTGTACTGAGAAAGACAGGACTGGTTACTTCTCCTACCATGCCTTTAAATGCGTCAAATACCAGGCCAAAGTGGAATCAAATACCCTCAAAAGTAAAATATTTATATAGCAACTATTAAAATTGTTGGGAGAAAATAAACTACAGAAACCTGACCCCAGGATCTCTCTTCACATTGCTCTAGTTTATGGTCTAAATGTATTTTCTTTCAAAGATTTATTCACCATGAAAAGCTCTGACATAAATTTCTTTTATGTATCATGGACCATTTATGTTAAGTATAAGGTAGCTGCAAATTACAAAATCAGTGGTGCATATATCTCAGGACAGCAAAACATGTTTCTAATCATTGTATTTCTATATTTGGGATGATAACAAATGGCTTTAAGATGCCAAGAACAAGTTTTAAATAACATTTAGCAACTGACACATGTCCATCAATATTCACCATGTCAGCCTTTTGGATGCACATGGCTATTTCTGTTTTCCTGGCTCATTAAATTTATCTTCATTTCTGGTGGCTCTTATCTACTCACAAATGTGCTAAAAGCATACCAAAGATAGTAACTGGCCAGAGGAAACTAAGAGTAGCCTAAAGCAGAAAGCAGGACTCTGTGATCCCCACCTGATGGGGATGGTGCTGAAAGTGCAGTGAGTCCAAGCTTCACCAGGGAAATTGGTGGGAAAGGGTCCCTTCACCCCTGGTAGTGCCATGGGGTGTTGTGGCCAGGGACACTCAGTGGCTGTGGTTCTCTCTCTCTCTCAATGCCCTTTACCACTCTTTCTCACAAACTTAATACCTCGTGGATCGGGATTTAAATGAAATTCTCTGCACCGTGGAAGAGCCAGGAGCACAGTAGCACCAATAACAGACAAGAAGTTCCAGAGTCTACACTGATCAAAAATTCTAAAGAGATGCAAATATCCAGAGGGGGAATTTGGTTACTTCTGGAATGAATTACTTTGCAGACCAGAAAATAAAAGCACTTTGGTAAGAAAATGCCAAAGATCTAAATAACGCAGACAGCGGGAGGGGAGGGGAGGGGAGGGGAGGGGAGGGGAGAGGAGAGGAGAGAGGAGGGGGAGAGAGAGACGCCAGAGACACATGAGCAAACTCCTCTGGAAGAGAGAGGCCCGCAGTTTAGACCTTTGGGGTGGAGCAAACAGCCAACATATCAAGGGCCCTGTGGGTACCACATTCATGTGCAAAGTTGTGCTTCTGCATTAGTAAGAAAATGGTGGCCTTTTTAGGACACCTGTTACAGGGCACATTCTCAAGTAATTTCTACCTGAAACTCTTAGAACAAATTCTTGTACTTTTAAGTGGCAAAATTGTAGTTATACCTGGAAGTGGCACATAGCAGAACAAGCTAGGCAAGTTTATATTGTAAACTGAATTCAGATTGTTAGTGTTTTCAGTTCAATTTTATCGATTCACTTTGTCATTATTTTATGACCCAATGTCTTTAAATATTGCAGTTACAAAACTCTGAAGGACATCTTTATTGTTGCAATAGGTAAAACTGATTAAAAAAAAATAACCATACTTTATGACATATTGATGACACCTGAGGCATGCATTTTAACTATAACATATACAACATGAAATGAAAAATAGAAATAACTGGCTTTACTTTGGAGATTCTGTAGTAAATGAAGAGAATTTGTAAGAAAGCCCAAAAGAAAACAAACACAGTAAATATTTTGTTGGATAATTGGGTCTAGGAGGAAATGTCAAGGTAAATTAGTCTACTTATCTCAAGAAAAATGGCTCAGGACAGAACTTAATTACTGCCTCCATATATAGTAATCCAATGATTTTTGGGCAAGAGACATAATAATAATCTAGTCTCTAGGACAGAAGGAAAAAACTAATGAATTCCAAGAAAAATTATTTGGAACAACTCTGTATTTCTCAAAATGATGAAGAAGCCTCGTTAGACTCCCCAGAGGGAACATGTTAAAAGGCAGATTCCTGGGCCATCTAAAACCTACTGACCTGACATCTCAGGGGTAGAAGAAGACAATGTGGTTTACCATCTGCCCAGGTGCTATTTGCTCATAGATACTAAAGGATGAGAGTGACTGTCTACAGGACCATCTCACCACATACCTGTATCCAGACAAATCAGTTTAGCAAATTCCTTCAAAATTGGTTTACACGCAGCATAGGGCATACAGTCAATGACGCTGTGATAACTATATATGCTGTCACAGGGGAACCAGGTATAGCGGAGTGAGGATTTTGTAAGTTATTTGTAAATGTCTCATCACTATGCCGTACACCAAAAACCAGTATAATACTATATGTCAAGTATAATTGAAAAATAAAATAATACCATAAAAGAAAGAACTCTATGGAACCTAAACAAGAAAAAAAAAAACTGGTTTAGGAATGGAATGCTCAGGTTAATGCAGCTTTGGGACAGGGACTATGGCACTAGTGCTTTAACATTCACCACCAGGCCTCCAATCCCATTGGATGTGAGGTTGCCTTGTGTCTTCATCAGACTGCCCCCCACCCCACCCCCATCTCTGACTTCCTTCTCTTCTGAAAGGAAAGCTCAGTGGTGTTTGTGTTGAGTGTTCTCTCTTTGCCCTTCCGCAAATGTCATCTGCCCCCTCCTGTGCCCCGCGCTGTGTCCTGGGCGGCTGACCCCTGAACCTCCAAACTTCGTTGCCCTGCATACATTTGCTGGTGGCTTCCAGGTGGCCAATGGGAGGCACTGGTGGGAGATGAAAGGGGAGGAGGGAAGAGGCCCACAGATATCTTCGCTGAGCTCTCCCTGCTCTGCCCAACTTGATAGGTAGGGGTATCTTTCTTTCACGACCACTTCTGTCAGGTGCCACCCTTGACCCTTCAGGCTTAGTTGAGGGCAGGTATAAGTTTAAGGTGGCTGTAGTTCTCTGAGGCCTCACCACTCTAACTGCCCCCTTAACCTTGCCATGCCTCTGCAAACAGTCCTTCCTGACCGTCTCTTGAACCACCTGAACTGAATTTGGTTTCCTGCCAAGACCCACACTGATGGGGTCCCATGAAGCTTACTGCACCTATAATGAGGTACACAATATTCACTATCTGTGACACCCAACTAGCCCTCAGCATTAATTGACTAGTGTCTCTCCAGTTAAATATGAAGTTCCTCTAGGGAACATCATACCATTCAGCCACAGAGTTTTATATCGATCCTGAATGAATATTTGCTTTACTGTTTGATGAAAATAAATTTTCCTTAATCTGTTAAAAAATATATATATATAATTTAGCAGATCAATCATACATTGATATTTTTCAAGTCTAAATTGATGAGGGTTCATTTTTGCAATTACTTAGTGACATCCTCAAAATAAAGACACTGCTTTGTTTGAAATGTGTGAGAGACTTTCTATTTTTTTACGGGTATTTCCTGCTGACTGATGGGAAACCTTAGTTGTTTTTTTTGACAATTGTTGTTAATTGAAGAGGTTTTAAGGAAAGCTCACCTTCCTGCTCAGAGCATTAGAAAGATAAAGGCTGCACATGGTTTCTACCGATGGAAAACAGCAGTAGCATTGCCCACCTGTGGCTAGTGGTCAAGCCACAGATCTATACTCCCTACAACTCTTCCCAATTACACGAAAATAAGAGTTTGTGAGGGCAATGTTCAAATGCCAGATTCTAAGCATTGGCATATTACAGATCAGTCTGAAAATATGCCTATATAGGAACAAAATTCTGGCTGGCACTCTCAGAGTGATGGTGCAAAACACTGCCCCTTGACTGGCTATACTTAACTCAGGATTGGTGCCCATTTCATAAGAAGCAACTCCCACCAAGTGCTATTTCTCTTTCCCCACATTAGGAACAATTTGTATGACCAGTAACATCATTACTACACAGAGGACTCATGATATTTTTTTCCCACTCCTGTGTCTTGCATATTTCAGCAAATCTCAAAGTTTAAAAACCAAGTTCAGCATACATAAGCTTTGTAGGTAGCACCCACTGATCAATTGATCAATCAACCAACCAACCAATCAACCAAAATGTAACAACAAAACTCAAATAAATTATAAAATCTATCATAACAGCTAAAAGGCTGTTCATCTAAATCAAATGGAGCATTCACACAGGGCACTTTCCTTCCTGACTGAAAAGGGAAGACACATTGTATACCCAAAGCACCTAGGTCAATGTTAAGAAAGAAGACTATCCTTACTAAGACTATCTCATTATTCCATGTTAGCTCCTTTTGAAAACTGTTAAGAAATATATCAAGCAACACATTTCACATTACTTAGAACCATAAATATTTGCACTAATAAATTCTGACTATGGTTAAGTGATGGCAGCATCAACATTCAATACAGAATGTACAAATATTGTGTTCTTGTAAAATAGTATCATCATGCTCATATAAACAATTTTCAAGAGAATCGCCAAAACAGCCCCTATTACAAAAGACCAGCCTGCTTCTATGTGAAATTCACTAGGCCCTAACTACATAAAACCAACCTTGTTTAATATTGTAGATTCACTGAAGCAAAGATACAAAGCTTTGACTATGACTTCAGCCCTTCATTTCTTTGGATTATTTGGACAACAAAAACTACCTTATGGAGACACCTGCCTATTATTACCCTCATTTTCCCTTCAAAGGAAGTGGAGGGAATGGCAAGCCAATGGTCTGAACCAGATGTGGTCTGCTTTCTGGTTTCCAGGGCCTGGGAGGTGGGTCTAGCCTACAACTGACTACAGAGCACAGAGCTAAGAGAGATGCAGAGCTACCTGGATCAATGGGCCGACTCCAGAAGTGGGAAGTCTTAAATATCAATTCCCAGTGGTTGAGTTTGAAAAAGGAGAATAACAGAGCCTGGTCACATGATGATTACAGAGAACAGTGGAGCTGGAGGCCTTGGCGTGTCTGCTGGGTGATGTCTACAGGGTAGGGTTCCTGGGGGCACATGGGAAAGGCTGAGGCAGGAGCTGAGGGTCCAGGCTACAGCAGTAACCCAAAATGAAGACCCAGGCTCCCTCTCTCATTTCTATGCACTGTCTGTGACCAAGTGTAACAGTGCATTTTTAGGGTATGCACTGGAAATTTCTACCTGATGTTCCCTAGCACTTCTCAGAGCACTACACATTTCTGCTGCCCTCCAAACCTTGGCGCTCTTTCTTTCTCATTTCCACATGGCCAAATCCCACATAATCCTCACAGTTTCTGCCTTTCCTTACCCATCCATCTGCACCCCTGGACTAAAGCAATCTTTCTTTCCCCTTATTTCTCATAGGACTTTATCACCACTTGCCTCATAGGACATGGCTCACCATCTCACAATATGCTTGGTGTTATAAGTGTCTCTTGCTGAGTGCTACTAAGAGTAAGCACCTTGGGACTGGACTTAATTATGATCCATCATCACAGGACCAGAGCCTAGTAGTGTTTCCACATGTTTGATGCACAATACTTACTTCCCAAGTGGAAAAGTTGCAACTCCATTTGGGGAAAGACGCATTCAAATGTGATCAACTCAACAAGTTCAGTCATCTTCTGTCTCTGTGCGCACTTATCACATTATTATCAACTATGAATGTTCAGTCACTACATTGTACACCTGAAACTAATATAATATTGTATAACAACATACTTAGTGGGATAAATCATCAGAAAGCAGCCAGACAAGAGCCCAAATATTTACCCGCACCTAGGACAGTTGGTTTCCTGAAGCACACCTTGGGCTGAACCTGGCCACTTTCAGTTCATCAGAAGTTCAGAGTGTCCTCTTCTGGACACCAATGGTTTGTCAGTGACCCTTTTAAAATTTACTTTGGAGACCAAATAAAATTCACTATGCCTGTAGCCAAAAACAACAACAACAACAACAACAACAACAACAAAGAAACACAGACACAGAAATAACTAAGGGCCTTGGAAATCCATAGCTGGATTTGCCTCTTCTCTTTGTTAGCTAAGGTCTGTCTTGTCTGCCCCTGCTGCCATAACAAAATGCCACAAACTTAAACAACACACATTTATTTCTCACAGTTCTGGAGGCTGAAGTCAAAGAACAGGTGTCAACAAGGTCAAGTTGTAGGTTGAGGGCTTCCTCTTGATGCACAGCCATCTTTTCACTGTGCCCTCACATGGGGGGAAGAGAGAAAGCCAGCACTCTGGCCTCTTCTTATAAGGACATTAATTAGCCCCAACGTGCCCATGTCCACATGTTGTCACTTTGGGAGTCAGATTTCAACATCTCTAAACATCCAGTACCTACCAGTGACCACACATTACATTCAGCTTTCTCATAGGTGAGCTGGGATAGCCTACACCTTGCACCACTGAGGTGAGGGTTATAGATGACATGTAGACAGGGTCTAGCAGAGTGCCTCACACAGCACAGGTAATCAGTGAGGAACGCCTATTAGTATACGTCACCATATGACAATAGTACCAAAGCACACCTATGTTGTTTTGTCATACAACAGTTAAAGTAACATAAAACAGGTATTTCTATAGCACTGGTGCTTCTGAGTGACCTGCCTCATTAAGCTAGCCTGATGCCAGAACGTTTTTCTGCTCCTAGGAAAACACATGGGTCCCCAAATGAGAAGCAACAATCTGTTTAAGAGTCTACAGCTGTTGGAATGGCCTGAGGCCTGGAAGAGAGTGAAGCTGCTGGGAGCCCTTATTTCTGACAGTGGCACCAGGTAAAGAAACTCCCAGCACCCAGAGAGTCGGGTTGGTGGCTGAAAACTGTCTGACTCTTCGGTGGTGCACCTTAGCTTCAGATCTATCATGAAGGATGGCCAGATTCAAGAAACCAGGCAGCCAGCACTAGCCATCATCCTTTCTGTGCTGGTAGTGATGATAATAATAAATACCAGGTCTGCTGACACAACCACAAATCCAACATTTAAGACAAAGTCACTATGACTTTTCTTCCATTGAGAGGGGCATGTGAACAGCTGGGCCTCAGAGGGGCCAGGTGCTGGGCTCGGCAGCCATTACTGAACTGTCCAGCTGGATTGTCAAAGAGGCTTTCATTTGCTCATGTTCGGATTCCACTGATCAACTCAAATGGATTATATAGGACTCTTTTCATTTGATCAAAATAAGAGTATGATGAGCAATCCTTGTTTTAAAGCTTCAGAAGCTGAAGCTCAGAGAGGTTACGTGACCTACCCGAGGCCACATAGTTGTGAAGTAGCTGAAGAGGTACTTCAGGGAATGAAGGCCAGATCTTTGGGTTCTAAATCAAATGCTATTTGAACTTCATCATTTGTGGAAATAAGCTAGATGTCTTTGAGAGTTTTTTTCTAGTTTTAAAATGCAATGTTTCTCTCAGTACACAATCACTGTATTAGTAAAATGTCTGGTGCTATGCAAAAAAGGACATTGAGAACAAATAAACATTTAGACCAATTTTTCTATCTCTAGAAGCCAATGGTCCCAGCTGATTTCTGAGTTTTCAAAGCTTTTTACAATAATATTGAAGCATGTTATGGAATTCCACGAGGAATTAATAATTCCTAATTTTTGACAAAAATCTCTCAAAAGAAGTTATGACAAATTCTTAACTGCCTCTTTTATTCGCCAAATGACTGATATTATTCAAACTGTGGGACACAGTGCTATGCATTTACCTAGGTTTCTAATAAACAAGATTACTTGTCTACAGTATTAATATGAAGTAAAAAGTGCTAATCATTTTAGATGAAAAGACATGGCAACTGACTTAGAGCTTCCATACCACCCACATCTAAGGTTTACTTTATTAATATTCTGCTGGTTCAATCTTGAGCAAGACAGTGCAAATCACTTTGGACTTAACTTTAAAACCTCAGCTATCCCTGGTTATCTTATTTATCCAAACATAGAATGAATGTCTGGTGTTTGAAGGCTGCTGTTTAGCCCTGCAATAGCTACAGAAGCAATGGACAAGTGCCTTCCTTCCTTAAAGAGTTTTTGATTGAAGACACAGACATGCATATACAAATAACCCAGAAGAAACAAAAGATAAAGTAGCACTGATATTTATGTGAGCTGAAGAAGAAAAGTAGGATTTGTTCCTATTCTGTTATTAATGAAAAATAATGTCTAAATACCAAATTAAAATATTTAAGTGTTTATAATACTTTTGCTAAGAGTAATGTGCATTATTAGATTAGTGTGTGCAATATGCTTCTTGAAGGTAATTTAAAAATCACTGATCTTTCAAGTATGATATTACCGGTATTCAACTCCTAAAAGAAATTTTATTTCTAAAGAAAAAAAAAGACCTGACATAATAAAGAGGATACATACATCAACATCTCAACTATACATAAACCTAGGAGATTAAACTTAAATTATTTCTACAAAACTATTATAAAAAGCATATGACAACAGCTTAATCTCAAGCTTTTTCAAAACCATTTTATAACTGCAAAATAATACAGAATGTAAGCGTCTCTAATTTTGTATCACTAATAATAAAGATAAGTAATGCCTGCATCTATTTCAACACAATCCAGTTATGAGAAGAAAGTAGAGAAATAAACAAAAAATTTGACTGGGATCATGAAACAAAACTGCTTAGATCAATAAAATAGTAATGATCTTGGTTGCTATTTTTATGTGCATAGAGACCTTTACCAAAATAATTTCTGATTAAAATAAACCTAGTGTTAAACCATGAAAAAAGAGCATTGCTAGAGAAAGTGGTAATTGTTTGGTCAGAAAAATTTCACATATTAATCTCTTTATAAACATACTCAGCTCCTAGTTTAAGAAAAAATAGTCTCTTTGTGTTCCACAATCTATTTACGTAAACATTTTTGAGTATTTATGGCTCCATTTTTTTTTTGACAGAATAGCAATAGCCCATTTGGCTGATGGTTTTTCAAAGTCATCATCTCGCAGCGGTTTCATATGTCATTCTAACACCTCTTTTTCAGTGATCCAGCAGCCAGAACAGCACATCCTTAATCCTATGAAACTTGTCCTTCCTGTGCCCTGAACAAATGCAGTGAAAGCTGTAAAGGAAGAACACATCACAGGAACCTGCTATCCCTACGTCCCACCATCACCTTCTAGAGGGCTGAGATATGCTCCCAACAAAAGCACAACAGCCAACATGAAATAAAACTAATACAGGGTTTTCTACACATATCTGTTTCTAGCATAGAACTGTAAATGCCTCTGATGTCATTTCTTGTTATCACCATAACTCAGCACATTCTCAAAAAATTATTTGTATTTAGTAGGATCTCAAATAATAAATAACCACAAATTCTCTTTAGAATATAGACTCCAGTTGTTCAATCACTGACTGACTTTCCATCCCTTACTCAAGACTACAATAAAAAACACAAACTGTTAAATTCTGGAATATACGACTCTGGCAGAAGTAACACCCCTGATTCATGAGCTGGTAATCTATACCAAATCTTTCATTACAAAATCATAAGCATGTGATGCTGTAACAACAATTTCACACTCAAGCATACTACACTACTCTAAAAAGGGCATTACTTCTGCCAGATCCTGTATTTTATCATTCTGAAGTGTTTGACCATGCTGCAGGCTTGAATAGTCAGCCTTCTACTAGCAAATTTTATGCTGGAAGAAGAGTTCAAATAATATGACAACTGTAGTGACTGTCTTGGAAAGGTAACGTGGAAAGTCAATCTAGTAAAATGAATCCAGCATTTGGTGTTCTCTGTAGTAGCAAGGAAGTTGAATCCAATTTCAAAATAGCATCTACATGTTTTTGTAGTAAAATGTCATCCTTTGTTTTAGTTCTGTAAACCTGGATCTCATTTGTCAGTCAGTGCTTACAAACACAATTGTTTTCAAACAAGCCTATAAATGAAAGAGAAGGAGGAGAAGCTTTCAGAAACCCGGAGGCCACATATTCCTAGATATGTCAACTAACTAGTAGGCCGATATCCAGACAATGTTTCATCAACATACGAGGAACAAGGGGTGAGCCACTGAGCACAAACTGAGGCACTGTTTAGAGTTGTGTGTCTGAGCTCCAGAAGAAAATATGGGCAACTGCTAGATCTAGAGTCTATTTGACTTTGACACAGGTTAGTAAGGAGGGCACAAATTTTCTATAGTCATACTAATGACAATTACTCAATCGGAGGGGCTCACCATTTAATAGGCTAGTATGTTTGGTCCCTGAACTGGCAGCATGGGGGTCCTTCACCCCAGACTTACTGAAACAGAATCTGCATTTTAGCAAGATCTATGGGTAAGTGGTATGTAGATGAAAGCTGGAGAATCATTAATACCACAAAGGAAGAAAAAATACTAATAAGAAATTCTAGATACTGCTGAACCACTTTAGAAGATAATTGGTGAGCCTCCTGAAATCAAGTAGCTTGGGCACCTTGGCCTTGTTTCAGTCACATCCTTGACAACATGCCATATATTCTGGAGACACAAACAGAAAACTATCATTCAAATCAGCCTCCAGTGATCTACATGTACTATAACTAGACCTGGATAATGAATGGCTTTTAACCCATTACCAAAAATCAGGTGTGGAAACAGCTGATACAGTAAACATAATTTTTAAAAAGATTTATGTGATTGTTTTGACAGAGAGAGCCAGAGACAGAGAGAAGGAGGAGGGCCAGAGCAGTCTTCATAGTTATACATCAGTTTTCAACACAGTTTCCATTCCACACAGGTGGGTGGGGGGCCACACAGAGTGGGAACTGAGCAGGAAGCCTCCCACATGGGACACCCACCCACTTGAGCTGGGGGCCAAATCTGGGGCCTCCCATATGGGCAGCTCCCACTGGCAAGAACAGAACTGGGGGCCTCCCACACAGGAAACACACCCTAGTTCAGCATATGGGTCCACACAGGCCAGGATCAGGATTTGATCTTCAGACCCTTCAGGCTGCAAGGTGAGCACTTAACCCACTGAGCCAACCCAGCATCCCCAGTAAACATGATTTTAAGGAGCCTGCTTAAGCCACTTGAGAAATGAGTTGCTTAAGAGATTTATTAATAGCATACTAATTTTTTGCAACAATACAGAAAGCCAATGGGGAATCATGCACTTCCCAAAAGCTGTATTTGATTGAGATTTCCTGAGGTTACTGTTTGCACTTAACACCAAGAACAGTGCATTTCTATTAGACAGTTCGACTCTTATTTGTTCAAATTAGTGAGGGTTAATTGTATTGATAGGTTAGAATATAGCAGTAAAATAACCATAAGACTATTTTCCCCCAAAGAGTTGTAAAACTCTCATATAAGGGCTGAGGGGTGGGCAAGGAGCTACATGTTCCATTTGAAGATTTCAATATAGTTTTTGGCCTTGCTTTTTCCAAAAATCACTGTTTGTTTGTTTTTTGATGCTGGAGTGGAGATATCACACTCAATTCAAAAGATAAACATCTCTAATGTGGAAAATGGCTCAGCCTCCCCAATACTAAAAACATGTTTCTCTGGCCTAGCCAGAGAATTGAATGTTCTAGATGTCAGAGGGTTGCCCAACACCGCCATGAATGGATTTATAATGCTCAAGGGGTTCAAATACTAGGTCAAAACTTAACAGTAAAATCATACTGAGTTTAATTTTAATTTAATCTTATTCTAGTGATTCAGAAGGGAACCGAGAGTGGGCACCTTGTGAACAGAATCTTAATGCCATGTCAGCCTCCCATCTACATCTGTGCCTCAGATCTCACTGCCTCAAGAATCTGCAATATCAGACCAGTCAGTTCTCCTGAAAACTCGGCAAAGTTGCAATACACATACCCTTTACACCAAATTTAAGCATGCTTAAGAAATGCTAATTAGCTTTCCCCAAAGACAAATAACATTAAAGGTTTTGAATATATTATATGCAGCAGACTTACTTCTTAATTCTGAGTAATGACCATTAAGGCATCTTTATTAATACTTAACAGATGGAGGATATTCTGAGAGTTAGAAATTGCCTTTACATGATTTTCCTAGATCCTCCTCATGCAAAGATAGCATACACTGCCTGACTGGTAGAGCTAACTCATGCTAAAGGGTTTCATTTACCACAGGATGGGTCAGGAAGAAAGACAGAGGAAGAAAGCTTTATCTGTGTAATGGGGGTGAGGGTGGGGGGGAGAGTGAAATGGTGGGATAGGGTGAGCACTGCTGGTATGAGGAAAAGCTCTGTGTAATAGCCAGCCTCCAAGATAGCCCTTAGTATCCACAACTCTGGTTATTCACTCCCTGTGTATTTCCCTTCTAAATTAAATCAGTGCTGGCTATCTGTAGCCTATAGATTATGGTGGAAATGATGGTATGAGACTTCTGAGGCTGAGTTACATAAGTCATCATAGTATTTGTCTTGGCTAAAATTCTGGGCAAATTCTTGTGGAAAAAGCCAGCCACCATGACATGAAAATGCTCAAGAAGACCTGGGGAGAGGCCCATGTGGAGAGAAACTGAGTCTTCCATCTAACCACCAGTATTAACTTGCCAGCCCAGTGAGTGAGCTGAAAGTGGATCTTCGAACCCCAGTCCATTTCCCAGGTAAGACTGTAGCCCTAGCCAACATCTGACTGCAACCTCATGGGAGAGGTCAAGTCAAAACCATGTGGCCAGGCTACTCCAAATTTCCTGACCCACAGGAACTATGAGACATAATAAAGTAATAATGTTATTTTAAGCCACCCAGTTTTGGGGATGATTTGCTTTGCAGCAATATATAGATAATGCCAGGTCTGAAGAATGACTAACACTTGGTATGTCACATGTAGGTTATTTGGAACAGAGTATTTATTTGTGAAAGAGAGTAGAGAGAGAGAAATAACAGAAAAGGGGGTTTGGGGAATGGAGTTCAGCTTAAGATGCATTGAATATCAATATAGAGAATTTTATTTTATCTTATGGGAAATTGAGACCACTAAAGCGTTTATAAAAGCGATTAATGTAAGTAAAGGAAAGTTTGGGAAGACTGATTCAAACTACATATCTGGAAAAGAAGAGTTTCTTTTTAAATTTTAATTAAATTCTACCACATTACTAATATGAGAGAGGAAGCTCAAAGGTTAAAAGTCATTTCTTTCTGATAGAAAAACTTTTCCTTCTATTTTTTTTTTAGGTGTACTTGAATTTTGTTAGTCTGAATAGTAACATTCCTGAGCTAAATCCATATTAACTTGAATTATTCACTAAACATTGGAAGCCAATACTTTAATGATGGTAATGCAAAGGGCAAAGATTTCAAACAGCACTTTGGAAAGCTGTGGGAGTCTATGACACTTTGAAGTCTGATAGTCAGTAACAGGTATTGAAACATTTCCTCTGTACAAAAATGAGCACATAATGCAATGCATAGGTAATGTAATGTAGAATTGTATACCTGGAAACAATGTAATTGTTACTAACAAACATCACCCCAATAAATTTAACAATTAAAAATAAAATAATAATAATAAATCAAAAGATGATGGACATATGGCTCCAAAAACTAGGCAATATATAAATTTTATGCTTCATTTATTCTCATTGATATCT
>PVKE010036555.1:0-16342 GCA_004027555.1 Craseonycteris thonglongyai | reverse complement strand
GTCCTCGAGGAGGCGAATCGCTCCTGGCAGCGCTAGTACTGGCTTGAGGTTCGTCAGCACCTTCTTCAGCCTCTTCATGGTCGTCATCGGGCAAGATTTGGTCGTAGAGAGCTTTGGCCTTTGTCCTGATCATATTAGTGTCCAAACTCACTGTCTTTTTCCTGCCATCAGCAATCCACAATGCCAGTGCAGCTTCCATTGTCACAATTCTGTTATGACGCGGAGTGACCACACGTTTCGCTTCTTTACTGAAGGTGATTGAAGCAGTTTTGCGGATGTTTGCTTCCTCTTTCTTGATGGACCGCACTGTAGATTCCTTCACCCCGTCATGGCGTGCCACAGATGCATCACTTCTGCCCTCTTTGATCATATCTAAAAGTTTCACTTTTTCGCCGATGGTCATCATCTTCTTCCTCTTGGGCGCCCCGGAGGAAGCTTTCGCAGGGGCACAGCGCTTAGGTGGCATTATAAGGGCTTCATTAATAAAAAAAGTTATCGCTTAAACAAAACCAGTGATCGCCAACACAACACTAACATACAGTATGCGAGACAGTCAGCATCATGGACAAGACTGGCGAGATACAACAAGAGAAGATGCTAGGTGAGGCTGCGATGATGCGCAGACAATCAGCTCACAGGGATAAACCCACTCGTGCTCTCATGGGTCGATGTCGCACCGGAAACCCATCACGCGCCTTTATGAGAGCCCGTGGGATGGACTCTGAGTCAACTCATCTCTTTGTCTGACATGCAGGGATCCTTCTCTCGCGCGCATCCACATGAAACAACGCTCCTTTCCGCCATGTGGCTGCCGACAGGGTTGTATTTTTTCATTTTTATTTTTTGATGAATATTTTGGGAAAAACCCGCGAAGCACTGAAGCCGCAAAACATGAAGCGCGAAGTGGCGAGGGAACACTGTATATGGAAAACTAATGCTGTCAACTATGGAGACCGCGCTGGGCCCTCTCCCTTCTCTCTGTTGCTCTCTGTCTGTCTCTCTCTCTCTTTAAAAAAACAATAAAAAATAGATCTTAAAAAAAAAAGTTGGACCATATGGTAATTCTATTTTTAATGTTTTGAGGAACCACTATATTGTCTTCCATAGTGGCTGTACCATTTCACACTGCCACCAATAGTGCACAGGGGTTCCAATTCCCCCACATCCTTACCAACAGTTGGTATTTCCTCTTATTTTTTTAACAGTAGTCATCCTAATGGGTTCTCACTCATCTTTGTGCCTGCCACAACAGCGCGCGAGACAGTGCCTGGCCCCAGGGAGGACTACAAGGAGTGGCTTTTAGATGCGCTTTTATTTCAGTAACATATGGAACCACCTCCCTCTGATCAGCCTGCTCACCCTCCCCAAAGCCATCTCTGTCCACGCACAGTAGTGACTTACATCACAGGCCCTTGAACCTGAAGACGGTGCTTCTGACACATCCTGTGCGCACATTGTAAAGATGTTGATCTTTCTCAAGCAATCTATAAAATCATGTCGGAACCTGGTACAACAATATAACATTTATCTGAAGAATAAGCTTGGGAGAATAGACGCGAAGTCCTGGAAAGGAAGATGTGGGACACAGTGAGACCATAATTTGCAGTTACTTAAACATATTAACATGGTGTGCACCTGCTTTTGCTGGTTGCAAGGGGCCTGGCGGGCTTGGCATGATGCTGACATGTCTGTTCAGCATCTCTTCCTGGCTGTGGCTCCAGGGTTAGTATCACAACTGCAGATCACAGCGTTCCTCAGCAGGGCCCTCAGGGCAGCCTCATTCCTTCAGGTCAGTCACCATTCATTGCTCTGAGCTCTGGTCCTGGTTGGTAGTTCGTTACCCTTCCTTTAGGAGGAAGTGTTTCTCAAAGGTTTTCCTCATTTCCTATAAGAAAAATAGTCCAAACGCATTTTTTCCCGTGAGATCTAGGTGTTCTGGAATGAATAGGGGCAATCTGCAAAGTCACTGTGCTAAGGATAGATTCATGGAAGGCATTTAGAGACCATTTTGAACCTTACCACCACATTGCTATAGTGAAACCTGGTAGGACCCAATGCTTGGGCAGGGGCAGGGGCCTGACCACACCTCTAGCTCCTTAGTGTCCAGCGAATCTCCCCTTTCAGATGCTAAGATGTAGAATTGCCTCTGTCTAGTGGTTTGTGACTTGATGATCAGTGTTCTGTGGTCTGAGAGGCCAACTAGGACGTTGGACCCACAGGAAAACCAGATGGCCTCATGCCACCATCCCACCACTGCCTCGTCCCTCTGCCTTTATTGCCTGGTCCACCAGCTCTTCTGATAATATGTTTTCAAGAAAGGCTCCTTCTAGCAAAGCTGTAATCGCTTTATTGATATATAATTTATAGATAACATGGCATATGTTTAAGGTGTACAGAGCGTTGAGAAATTCAAACATTTTTAATGCTGGACAATGAGAAGCAGGAACAATGAGACAGATTCCTGTTGTCACCTACACCCTCATGTTCCGCCCTCTGTTGATGGGCTGCTCAGGCATTTGGGAGAATCCCAAGACTCGTTTCTTGCCTGGGGCCAGTTGAAACTCAGCTGAACCTGGGCTGGGAATCAGGACACCTGGATTCTGGGCCTGCTCATCCTGTAAATATCACCTTGAGGAAATTTATGGTCCTCCCTGGAATTTAGAGCACGTTAATCACACAGTGATTAAAGAGCGATATTGTGAAGATTAAATGGCAAGTTCAAAGTGTCATTTAAATGGAAATCAGCAGTAACAGCATCACCAAAATCTTATTGAACATCTACGTACACAGAGCTTGGTGCTAGTAAAGTTAGACAGTTGTATAATGAGCCTAGATGGGGAGGCAGGACCCATGAAAACCTAAATAACTGTGTAAGAAATTACATGAAAAAATGTGTAGCTAGGGCTACCTTTCTTTTTTTCTTAAAAATTTTCAATTATAGTTGACACTCAGTATTATTTTCTATTAGTTTCAGGTGTGCAGCACAGTGATTAGGCATTTATATAACTTATGAAGTGATCACTCCAATTAGTCTAGTACCCACCTGTCACTCTACATAGTTATTACCATATTGTTGACTGTATTCCTTATGCGGTACTCTACAACCCCATGACCACCTCACAACCACCCAATTTGTACTTCCCAATCCATCCACCTTTTTCACTCAGCCCCTAAACCCCACTCCCATCTGGTAGCCAACAGTTTGCTAGTATCTATGAGTCTGTTTCTGTTTTGTTCTTTATATTCCACACACAAATGAGATTATATGTTATTTGTCTTTCTCTGTCTGACTTTTTTCACTTTAGGTCCATCCATGTTGTCGCACATGGTAAGATGTCATTTTTTACAGCTGAGTAATATTTCACTGTATATGTACCACTTCTTTTTTATCCAGATTGTCTATTGATGGGCACTTAGGTTGCATCCATATCTCAGTTATTGTATTAATAAATAGCACTGCAGTGAACACAGGGCTGCATAAATCTTTTCAAATTAGTGTTTTGGATTTCTTTGGATAAATCCCAGAAGTGAAATTGATGGGTTATAAGGTAGTTCCATTTTTTATTTTTTGAGGACCCTCGATACTGTTTTCCATAGTGGCTGCACCAAGTTACAATTCCACCAGCAGTGCACAAGGGTTCCCTTTTCTCCACATCCTTGTTTGTTGATTTATTGATAAAAGCCATTCTGACAGGTGTGTGAGGTGGTATCTCATTGTGGTTTTCATTTGTATGTCTCTGGGGATTAGTGACAATGAGCATCTTTTCATGTTTCTATTGGCTATCTGTATGTCCTCTTTGGAGAAATGTGTATTCCTCTGCCCTCTTTTAAATTTGACTATAGCTTTTTTGGTGTTAAGTTGTACGACTTCTTGATAAACTTTGGGTATTAACCCTTTATCAGATGTATCATTGGCGAATATCTTCTCCCATCGGTAGATTGTTTTCCATTTTGTTGATCATATTCTTTGCTCTGCAAAACCTTTTCAGTTTGATGTAGTCCCATTTGTTTATTTTTCTTTCATTTCCCTTGTAGGGCTGTTTTTCTTAGTTGTTGCCCATAGGAGAAGTTTCTCAAAACACTGTATGAAAGAAGTTTTGTGTTTAAATAAGTTAGAAAAATTCCCTCTCTTATATCTACTCCCTTGGGAATTTACAATGAATATTAACTTATTAGAATTTTTGCCGAATCCTGCAGCAGGTAACCTATGTAAGCCACGATTTTCCACACTGACGTGGCTAGAGAGCTTATTTTCAGTGACACCTGCTGACATGAAGAGAGGCACATTATGGAAAAGCTGATCTGGACCTTTGCACTTTGCAAGGGCTGACATGAGTGTGGAATTTCTGGGGAAGACAGCAGCACACAATAAGGACTTGGCAAAGACGTGAGCAAGCCAGGAGTATCCACACAAGACAGAAGAGGGCGCTGGAGCAGCAGGCTTGCAGGTAAGTGGAGAGAGGAAGAAGATGCCCCTGGAAAGCCCTGGATGCCAGGCTAAGGGACTGGACTTCTAGAAGGAAGCTGAGTGTCATGTTCCTCAGTGGGCCTGCTCCCGAGAGCCTGCCCATGGCCTCCTGGTAAGCACACCACAGTCCCTGTCCGGTTTGTGTGGTCCCCAGTCTTTAGACCGTGGGTTCTTGAACATCAGCAAGCATTAGGATAACCTGAAGAGCTGGCTTAACACAGATTGCTGGGCTCTGCCACCTGTTCCTGGTTCAGGAGGTTTTAGAATGTGCCCGAGAATTCGTGTTTCTGACCAGGGTGAGGCAATGCTGATGTTCATGGGCCAGACCCACCCTTTGAGTTGCCCTTCAGAAGGACTTTTATTCCTGACCCTCTGTCCTCGTGGACCTACAGAGGACACAGATTATGGAGATATTTTAAGTGGAACTTGAGAGAGATGCCTGTGGCCAGCTCACCAGTTTCACCACAGAAACAGTAAATAACTTGCTGCTTGGGCCAGGTCAGGACTTGCAAACTCAAATCCTAGAAGTGTCCAGGTAGCCAATGAAGATGAGTGAAACCATCTGGAGAGTCCAAGCCGGAGAATCCGCTCCCATCAGCTGGCGTCATGCTGGGGTGGGGCGGGTGTTGCCACGGGGCTAGCATTGGCAGCTTTCTATGGGGGAGAAACACTCTCAGGGAGGGGAGATCATGAGATCAAACAACACAGCTAGTGAGCGAAAGAGCGCAGGTTCCAGTTTCAGGCTTTCACTCCAAAGTCTAAGGCCTTCCCCTTCTACCCACAGACCTTTATACGTGGTCTGTAGGCTCGGGAGAAGTAAGGAGGCATGCGACCCCCTCCCAGAACTCCGGAAATGTTACCGTATATTGACTTTTGTGTTCTGATTGCGATTATGAGGCAGAGCCACAGGCACGGGGCACACAGACGCAGGATGGCCTGGGTTTGCTAAGTGCTCTCAGCTGTGCTCTACCAGCTGTCATTCTCCTGCTTCTCGGTTACTGGCTTTTCACCTGGTTTCTTTCTTTTTTTAATTAGAAAAAAATTTTTTTTTTATTGTTAAATTTAATGGGGTGACATTGGTTGGTAACAATTAGATAGTTTCCAGATGTACAACTCCACATCACATCACCCACGCATTGCATTATGTGCCCACCTCCCAGAATCAGCTCCCCCTCCATCACCATATATCCAGTGCCCACTCCCCCCTCCCCCACCAACTCTCCCTCCCCGCCTCCTCCCTCCTCTCCAGGTAAACATCAAACCATTGAGTGTGTCCATAATGCTGGTGCCCTCTCCCATCTCCCCTCCCTCTCTCCCTCCCCCCTCCTCCCCTTCCCTCAGGCAATCACCAAGTTATTGGATGTGTCCATAGGTCTCTGTGTCTTTGTAACTTTCAGTTTTATATTCCACCTATAAGTGAGGTCATATGTTTCCGGATTCTTTCAGTCTGACTTATTTTGCTTAATAAGATGGTCTCTAGGTCCATCCATGTTGCCAGAAATGACTGTATTTCATCATTTCTCATCGCTGAGTAGTATTCCATTGTGTAAATGTACCACATCTTCTGTATCCAGTCATCTATCGAAGGGTATTTTGGTGGTTTCCATGTTCTGGCCACTGTGAACAGTGCTGCGATGAACATGCGGGTACAAACATCTTTAAAGATTAAGGTTTTCATCACCTGGTTTCTTGGCCAGGAGCTCATCAAGCCTTAATTGGAAACAGAAATGCAGACTCTGGCCTGAGTCACAGGAAGACAACGATGCAGGATAATGTAGTGTTAGGCTTGCATGACCGGGGCTGCTTCCACTAACGAGGCGAGCGCAAGCTGGACATTTGCACCAATTTAGAGATGGTCCGGGGCGTGGTCGGAGGCACACAGGGTGACAGTGTCTGCTTTTCCATCGGTGGCAGCTTCCAGCTCCCATGTCTGTTTACAGATTCCTCCTCAATTCTTTTTAAAACCTGACTGGGAATAATGACAGCCACACCAAATATCTCCCATGAAACATCACACAGAATATAAGGATGCAATAGAGAGTGTAGCCCCCACCTCAAAGACATAGAAGCAGGTACTAACCATCCTTTATTTCTCCTCTCCTCTCTCTCTTTCCGGCAACCAATCAGTTTTCCTGCTGCTGTTTTTCCACCTTCTTTCACTTCTACTGACAGCCTCATGCTCAGAACTCCTTTATAGATACAGGAACCCACAGAACAGTCAACTGGAAGGTGCTTGTATATCTTCTTTCAAATTCTGAGTTGGGCATGGAGTTTCCAGTAACCAGCAGCCTCACTCCTAAATGGGAAATAGACCACTGACCATTAGACCCAGTACCAAAGACTTTGGGCAACTTAACCCAGTTACCAATGACTAATGTTGTCCCTGATACACCCCTTACCCTCTCAAGATGGCAAATGAGATGACCCATAAGTAGCGTAGGGGCTAAATTGTAGCCAAACACCTAAGTGATCTATGTAGCAGAAGCTCTTGTTGGGGCCCAGGACAGGTCACCCCCAAATATTTCACAACATCATACTGATGACTTCGAATTAAAGTTACTTGTCAAGCAGCATGTTAGCTCTCCCCGTATCCTTGAATACAGGAAATAAAGTTTCCCTGTGAAAAGTGCTGTCCTTGCTCCAGAGGGGCCTGAGGGAAATACCGTTATTGCTAGAGCTGAGGAATCCACGGCCAAAAAGCTTACATAAACAAACGGCTACTCCTTAAGTAACTTACTACCCACGTGCAGACTTTGTTTAAATACCTCACTAATGAGCACCATGCCTAAGTGTCCTTGTCCTGTCAACTATCCCCAAATGTACTATTTCTTTGCTTATAAACTATAAGAAGCTCATCATTTCTGAGTCTCATTTATGATCTCTTGCACATGGGTTTTAGTTCAGGTTTTCTCCTGTTAATGTGATCTTGTTTCAATTTTATTCTTTGTCCAGCCATAAGAACGCAAGAAGGGTAGAGGGGGAATTTTCTCCTCCCCAACACACCAGCACCATTAACTAACTCCAACTCATGGAAGCAGGAAAATGTCTCGGGTGACTTTTGCTGGCGTGACATGCTAAGGCATAAAGAGTGTGCGCTTTGAAATCAGACTGACCTGGATTTAAATGGAATGTTGCTACTCACTACCTATGTGGTTACTTAACCTCTCCGAGCACGAGTTTCCTTAAATGTAAACTGGACATACTATTTGCATCTGTGCATAAAGTGTTTGCTCAGGGAAATGCTGAACAAACCCAACACAGGTAAATACTCAAGACCTGGAAGTGAGCGTTGATGCTGCTGCCTAGAATGAGAGGGGTCAGAACACTCCCAAGGAAGGTGCTTCAGAAGGACAGGAAAGATGAGTGCAGAAGCATTGAGGCTTTTCTAGAAATTCCCTTCCTGGGATATTTCTCATCCTCTGAAGTCTGGAGCATGGCTTCCTCCAAGGCCTTCGCCATCTCCTTGGAATGCCCTTCTGACATCGCTGAGCCGCCTCCGTTACACGGGAAGTAGCTGTATTGATTTGTCCTTCCCTTCACCAGCAAACCCCTGCAGGCTCCATTGACAGAGCTAAGCACGCGCTCTGCTTCTCCCGAGTGCTCCTCAAACGGTCCGCGCTGCGTCAGCTCTTCAGGTCTGGGCTTGTGGAAGAAACACCTCAAGACACTCCAGGGCCTCTGCAGATTACCTGTCCATTCCTGGCCAGGTGGGCGGACCAGAGTCACCCACATCAGGGACAGTGAGACCTGACTTGGGGTCAGGGCTTGAGTAGGTGTGTAGGCTCTTTGGGTTTTGTTTTTGATGGTAAAGAAAGGAATCAGATGAGATTCCAGAGCTCTGGTTCACTTGTCTTTTCCCTTCAGACATGCCTTGGGTTTCACTCACTCTGGTGGCCACTGCCAGCTCTCAGTGAGACAAGGCCCAGGACACTAGATGCAGGCTCCGTACCTCCAGTGCATGACTCAGCTAGAGCCCAGACACAGAGAAGGTGGCAACGTGGCCCAGCCATGAGCTCTGAGGACTGGCTCTGGTAATCAGGCCTGATACTTCCTCCCTCATGTTTGGGAGAAACACCTGCCTATTGGCTAATGTCCCCAGGTAGTCATGGGGAAAAGAGGCCACCCCAGAGCCCGCCCAGCCTCGGAAGGTTCTCTGAAGCCTCTGTGGCCAGCAGCCCCTGGGCAGATCGGCTTGGCAGCTCTTCAGTCCCTGAGACAGAGGGGACACAGGGACTAGGACACATGGCCTGTGGTAGGGAGATCTTCTCTGGTCTTCTTCACCAGGACAGAACAATTCGGAGAGGCTTGGAGATGACTTCTTTATATGCTGAGACCCACCAGAAGCATTGGGTTTCCCTCCCTCGCTCCCGCCCTCCCAGCCTTCTTCCTTTTCTTCCTCTCCTCTCCTTCCCTTCCTCTTGTTCATGGACGTTGTGTTTGTTTGTTCATTCGTTTCAGCGTGCCCTGTGTTCCAGGTTCTGCCTTCGGTGTTGGGGTCCAGTGGTGAAGATAAGGGTCCTCAATTCCCAGTTCAGAGGTGGGGAAGACAAGAAGCGATTGTTGCCCTAGGCTGGGGGTGGTGAACCTATGGCACGCTTGCCCAAAGTGGCACGCAGAGCAATTGTTTCGGCACGCGGAGCTGTGAATACCATTTGAAAAATTATCGTTTATGCTCTTATAGACATAAAAATAATTGATACCTCTATCTCACTTGATGGGTTGGCACGCGAGTCGAGCGAGTATACTCTTATTTTATAACCTTTGGCGCTCAATCGCCAAAAGGTTCGCCACCCCTGCCCTAGGGAGTTAAATGCTGCCACCGAGGCTGGGGCTCCGAGGCCCTAAGTGAGTTCACAGATGGGCACCTGGCGAGCTACTGGGGGTGGTGGGCGCATGTGGGGAAGACTTCTTGAACGACTTAAAGTCTTAAAGTACCAACAAATAGTAGCCACACAGAAAAGACGGCAGACTTAAGGGTGCTCCTGCCACTCCGTGTCTTCCCCAAATGTTTTCTTAGTTCAGACCTTCCAGAGCTGAGAACAGCACTTCACTCTTGAAGATCCCAAAGTTTTGCCTAAAATTTATAAACTAGAAATGATAGCTCAGAGCTATGCAGGGCTGATAAAGGCAAATATTGATCTTAAAACAGTTAATTAAACCAACTCAAATCTCTGGGCATTCAAAGTATGTTGCCTCAAGATTACTATTAAATACCAGTGGATGAAAATCATTCATTCAGTAAAATATTTATTAAGGGCCAATTAACTTCTAGGTCCTATTCTAGGTGATAGGGATGGAGTAGGGAATGAAGTATACAACTTGTCTCCCCTAAAATACTTTATACCTTAGTGGGGGGAGATAGGAAACAAACAATAGCCTCCCCCCTCTCTCTATCTCTCTCTGTTACAGATGTAGATAGATAAATATTTTACACGTATACTTAATGGGGATAATTCATATTCTAATTTTCTGCTGTCCAACATGGTACAGACAGTCCTATGTGGCAATTTAAATATACATTTAAATTAATTAAAGTAAAATAAAAGAATTCAGTTCTTCAGTCTCAGTAGCTATAGGAATCACTCCGTAGTCACATGGGGCTAGTGGCCCGCATATGGGCCAGTCCAGACACAGAACGTTTCTATTATCACAGCAAGTTCTCCTGAGACTGCACCAGCTTAGCTATCTGGATGGCTGACTCCATTCTCCTTTACAATTACGACTCTGATGGTTCTTACAGTTCTCCAGGGAAACAGAACCAATAAGATGTACATACACGTAAAGAGATTTGCTGTAAGGAAGGGACTCGGGTGATTACAGAGACTGACGAGTCCAAAGATCTGCAGGATGAGTTGACAAGTTGGCCCCCAGGAGAGACAATGGTATCTTTTTAGTCCACAGGCTGGCAGGCTTGAAGCCCAGGAATAAATTTCTGTTCAAGTCCAAAGGCAGAAAAAAATGAGCTGGGCTGGGGGCTTCCTGCATGGGAGGCACAAACCCTCGAGTTAGGGGCCAAACTGGGGAGGTGGAGCGAGAACCAAACTGGGAGCCTTCTACAAAGGAAGCACCCCCCAGTTCAGCATATGGTTCCGCACGGGCCAGGGCTAGGATTTGATCCTCAGTCTCCGGGGCTATAAAGTGAGAGCTTAATCTGTTGAACCATCCTGGCTTCCCCCAACACAAATTCCTAAAACATTATGAGATTTTTGGGCAATTTTTTTTTTTAGCTCATCAGCTTTCATTAGTGTATTTTATGTGTGACCTAAGACAATTCTTCTTCCAACATGGCCCAGGAAAGCCACAAGGTTGGACACAGCTGATATAGAACTTGGCACACTGAAAAGAGCTTAGATTTATGGTGACATGACATGGGTTCAAAGTCCAGCCCTGACACTTGCTGGCTGTTTCACCTGGAGCAAGTGACTTAGTATCTCTGAATCTCAGTTTTCTCAATTGTAAAACAGGACACCTATCTCACTGTTCTGTAAAAAATAAATGAGATCATTCAAAAGAGTATCTGAAAGATGGTAGTCCATGCCAACATCTCTATAATGTGCCTTTGAAGTGGGAGACCACTTCTCTGTGAGACCAGAAGGCATCGGATGTGTGCTGTTCATCATATTTTACCTCCAGCATGCCTGCTACATGGTAGACACTGAAGAAATACCGAATGCATACATGCATCCACTAATTTGGGGTCCAACCAATTATGAGCTCTTAAAAAGAAGACACAAGGGATACCAGGAAAGCTCAACAGGTTGAGTGCTTGCCTTACAACTGTGAGGCCCAGGGGTGGAATCCCAGCCCTGGCCCGTGCAAACCCACATGCTGAACTGTGGCACAACTGGTAACCACCGGGATGGCAGCGAAGGTTCTTGCCTCCCATGTAGGAGGCCCCAGTTCGGTTCCCGCCCCACATGGCCCCACATCCCCCTGTGTGGAATGAAACCATGTCACAACTAATGATGTATGACTATGGAAACTGCTCTGGGCCCTCCCCCATTCTCTCTGTCTCTCTGTCTGTATCTCTCTCTCTTGATCTCACCTTCTCTCAAACAATAAAATAAAAGGGGAGGGGGAAGTTGGAAGTGGGCACCAGATATATGGTGATGGAGGGAGAGCTGATTCTGGATGGTGAGCACATAATGCAATACATAGATGATGTAGTATAGAATTGTACACCTGGAAGCTAAGTAATTGTTACCAACCAATGTCACCCCAATAAATTTAGCAATTAAAATTTTTTTAAAAAAGGGTAGAAAGTTTTTCTATGCTTAATACAATGCTGTGTTCACATATTAAACTTCCAAATCTGTTTTATAATAGATTATCAATATTTAAAATCCAAAAGAGAAGAGTTTGTTCATAAGCAATTCAAGTCTCAGAGATTGATGACTTTATAAAAAGGTGAAACTATTAGATATTCATTTTTTGTGCCATTCCTTTCAGTATGTCAGAGATTAAAATCACATTTAATAGCTTTTTGTTATGCTCACACTATCCAGCCATATTTTCAGTTTAATAATTCACTCACTACTGAAGTCATTACATCTCATCTGGGGGAAGAAAATAATTCTGTTACATTCAAAGAGTCACGTTGGTCTATTTTACTCCTTCCAATATCAACTATAAAATAATTTCCGATCTTCTATTTTTCACTTGAATGTGACCTTTCTCTGCAATGAATAAAAATGTGTTCATCAACTAATCTCAGTAAATTTTCTTTCTGAAAATGAATGCCATGACTCTATGAAGAGACTTTCTCATTATATTAACAAAAGGCAAGGCTGAGTCACGGTGCCTTATGATTCATGGACTTAGAAGGACAACGAGCTGGTTGGGCCCTAACTGGAGATTGTAATGTAAGCACAAGTGGGGCAAGGGAGCTGGGCAGAGCTCTGCTCCTTGAGCTGCCAACATGGTCTCTGAACAGGAACAGAGAAGGGAAGTGAAGGCACTGGCCAGTGAAGGCAAGCAGACTTCTGCAGGGAATGCCTTAAGGCTAAGGAGGAGGAGTAAAACGTTTTACAGAGAGAAGTGCCACAAATCCATCACATGTGGCCTTGTTTGTGAGGTCTGGAAGGCAAAACAGCTCTAACCCTAGGAAAAGCTGGTATAATCAGTCCTTTTCAACCAAGTGCTTAGTAAAAATGGACCTACTCATTCCTAAGGGACTGAAGGTCAAGAAATACAATTGAGTTCAAGAAATGTAGAAGTGGGGAAGCTGGGATGGCTCAGCGGGTTAAGTGCTCGCTTTGCAGCCCCAGAGCCCGAGGATAGAATCCCGGCCCCGGCCCACGTGGACCCATATGCTGAACTGGGATGTTGCCCAGTTCAGTTCTTGCCGGGGCCTATGCAGGAGGCTCCCGGCCCAGTTCCTGCCCTGCGCAGCCCCGCGCCCACCTGTGGAGTGAAACTATATGGAAAACTAATGCTGTCAACTATGGAGACTGCTCTGCACCCTCCCCCTTCTCTCTGTCTCTGTCTCTCTCTCTCTCTGTCAAAAAACAGTAAAAATAAATCTGAAAAAAAAAAAGAAAGAAAAGAAAACGTAGGACAAGACACATGTAGTAAGCACCTACTGTGTGAGGTGCCACATATATGATTCTATTTAATCTTTAACACTCTGGAGGATTATGGTGAAGCATACATGTTGGACAGGGCATGATACTGACTGTTTAATAGTGATGCTCAGAAAAGTGGCATATCACTGTCCAATTAGGGGACCCACTTCTGAGCAGAAAGGGCTTCTTCTTGTCATCATCTGTACAAATGGGAGTACAAATGGGTACTGCTTTCTTGGAGTAACATCCTGCAATAGAATGCAAAATTTGCCTTTGGTGTCTACAGAATGGGGGCATGCACAAAAATATAGCAACAAAGATGTCCTTTATGATGTTAGTAATACAGAAAACAGAGAGATGACTTGATTATATAATAAGAGATTGGACAACTAAATTAAGCCCAGAAAGTGTAACAAATGTAATAAAATCCTATTCAATCATTTAAAATGGTTATGTGAAAGGAAAATGAATGATGCGGTGAAAGAATGGAATACATTGTTGCATGAAAACTGTTACAAAAGAGCGTGGATAGGATAATACAGCACGTTGGACAGAGTCTTCCTAGTATCTAATTCTAAAGCATGTGTTTTCTATCAGATAACATTGCCTTTACAATTCCTTGAGACTCAGCTCAAATGTCACCCCCTTCAAGGAGATTTTATGGGCTCATTTCCCTTACCCTCTTCTGGGCCCCAGAGCACTTCGTTTTGACCTCCCTTTTGGAATGCTGGCCTCCAAATTGTATTATGTCCTTTTTAAAATTATTGTTAAATTTATTGGGGTGACATTGGTTGGTAACAATGACATAGTTTCTGGGTGTACAATTAATTGTACATGACATCATCTATGTGTTGCATTGTGTGCTCACCACCCAGAGTCAGTTCTCCCTCCATCACTGTATATCTGGTATCCCCTCCCAATCCCCCCCCCCACTCCCCCCCTCATATTAGGTCTTTTTTTTAAAATTTTTTTTTATTTTTTATTTTATTTTATTTTATTTTTTCATATTAGGTCTTAATTCTTCTATTAGGCTGTAAACTCTTTGAGAATTTACAGAATTCATCTCTCAAGTTCCCCTATATAAACAAACACACATGTTCTTTTTTTATTATTAAAGTTTTTAATCTATTTATTTGTTATTTATTTATTTATTTATTTATTTAGTTAGTTAGTTAAATTTATTGGGGTGACATTGGTTGGCAACATAGTTTCCAGATGTACAACTCTACATTGCATCATCTATTGTATTGCATTATGTGCTCAGCACCCAGAATCAGCTCTCCTTCCATCACCACATATCTTGGTGCCTCTCAACTCCCCCCCCACCACTCCTCCTCCCCACTCTCCCTCCCCCTTTACCCTCAGGTAACCACCATGCTATTGACTGTGTCCATGAGTCTTTGTTTCTTTGTTACTTTCAGTTTTATATTCCACCTATAAGTGAGGTCATATGTTTCCTGATTCTTTCAGTCTGACTTATTTCACTTAATAAGATGGTTTCAAGGTTCGTCCATGTTGTCACAAATGGCTGTATTTTGTCTTTTCTTCTTGCTGAGTAGTATTCCATTGTGTAAATGTACCACAACTTCTTTATCCAGTCATCTATCAAAGGGCATTTTGGTTGTTTCCATGACTTGGCCACCGTGAACAGTGCTGCGATGAGCACTGGGGTACACATATCTTTGCAAATTAAGGTTTTCAGGTTTTGGGGTAGATACCCAGGAGACGGGTTGCTGGGTCATATGGCAATTCTATTCACAATTTTTTGAGGAATCTCTACACTGCCTTCCACAATGGTTGTACCAATTTACGTTCCCACCAGCAGTGTATGAGGGTTCCTTTTTGTCCACAGCCTCTCCAGCACTTGTTATCCCTTGTCTTGTTGATTATAGTCATTCTAACAGGTGTGAGATGATATTGCATTAAATACATATTCTTTCAGAATATAATATAAGAGCTCTCTTTCTCTCCTGGCTTCTGTCCTGTTGAATATAGACTTGAAGTCTATCTGACCTTCAAGATGGCCTGAGAAGCTCAGCTGTTACCCTCTTCTTGGCCTCCGAGCCACCCTTCTTAACAGGGTGACCTGCATCCACAGTCTCCCTTCATGGCACGGCGCCTCTTCTGCTCACTGCACCTGGCCTCTGTTCCCACTGATGCCACCTTGTGCCAGGTGCTTCCATTTGCTTTGCATCTGCTTCTCTTATCTTTGCACATCCCTTGATTTTTAGCCTTCTTGACTCATCTTAGGAATGACAGTTTTATACAGTGTAGAGTTCAGGTTGGCTTTGTGCGTCAATCCCCATATTGTTATTTTAATAGATGAGTTACACTATGAGATTTTTAAAAATAGAATTGATTTGTTTGATCTGTTCTCAACTCAGTCATATGATTTTTAAAAAAGATTTATTTTATTGTTTTATTGAGAGAAGGTGAGAGAGAGAGAGATGGGAGAGGGCCTAGAGCAGTCTCCATAGTTGTACATCATTAGTTATGATACAGTTTCATTCCACACAGGTGGATATGGGGCCATGCAGAGTGGGAACTGAACTTGGGGCTTCCTGTGTGGGAGGGGGCACTGCAGTCTAGCACATGGGTTTGCACAGGCTGGGGTTGAGATTCGATCCCTGGACCTCACAGTTGCTAGGCAAGCACTCAACCTATCCACCTGGTGAGCTATCCCGGCATCCCCTCTATCATATGATTTTATGTTATATTTACTTTATGTATTATCCTATGTTTCTCTGTGGTCCATTATCTCTGCTATTTGTTTTCTGTATTCCTTTTGGTATTTAAAAGAGTTTGTATTTTTGTTGCAGTCATCACCTTTATATGAATGCCTTCCATGATGTCCTAAGTCCCTTTCCTTACTTACACTTGACTAAATGGTTTGTTCAGCTTTAAATTATATCCCTTTATTCTGTTTTTGTTTTGTTTTGTTTTCAGTTTTATTTATTTATTTATGTATTTATTTAAATTGAATTTTATTGTTAAATTTAATGGGGTGACATTGGTTGGTAACAATTAGATCGTTTCCAGATGTACAAGTCCACTTCACATCACCCACGCATCACATTATGTGCCCACCTCCCAGAATCAGCTCCCCTTCCATCAGCATATATCTGGTGTCCACTCCCCCCTCCCCACACAACTCTCCCTCCCCCCTCCTCCCTCCTTTCCAGGTAAACACCAAACCATTGAGTGTGTCCATAATACTGGTGCCCTCTCCCATCTCCCCTCCCTCTCTCCCTCTCCCCTCCTCCCCCTCCCTCAGGCAATCACCCAGCTATTGAGTGTGTCCATAGGTCTC
>PVKE010036554.1:0-15000 GCA_004027555.1 Craseonycteris thonglongyai | reverse complement strand
TCCTTACTCACTTTCTGTATAAAAATAGGTAATAATAGAACAATGAGAAAACAAAAGATACATAAACTTTCTATTTTATGACTTTTTTAGGGAGCCTTTAAGAGTTAGTTATTTTTGTATAAAATACATGTGGTAGAAATACTTGATGTTTACCTTAAAGATTGATTAAATTAATATAAAGTTCAGACCAAGCTAGAGTTTGCATTAGAAAATCTCTTTCATCCTAAATCTTTTATATCAGCCTACTTTATTTTCTTAATTTTTTTTAAATATTGACATGAATTTTTAGCTCCATCTTGAAATCTTAATATGTTTATAGATTTAAGGGCTTCATATATCTCTAGTCAGTAAAGATACTTAGATACTACAGTGAATGGTTTTTAACTTGGTTGTACTTGGTTTAAGTTGGTTAACTCATGTTTGTACTTTTTCACGTAGGTCATAAGTCTGTGACCCAGAATAAACAGGAAAACAAGTCAAGTTTATTGCCCTCTACATCATATGAACATTCCATTCCAGAAGACCGTACAATTCTGTATGTATCTAAGTTAAATTTATGTTGTTAATGCTTTTGCTCCCAGAAAGAGATTTACTCTTCCTAATCATTTGACAGAAGAGTAGGTAGAATATATCTGCTACAAAAAAATTCTTTCCCATTAAAAGTTTTAAAAGTTTTAAATTTTAGTATTTTATATAGAATAAATGTTTATGAGTCCCTTAATAGGTTATTTATTTGTTAATATTCCTAGGTAATCAAGTCTTTTAATTAAAATTTAGCTTAAGATGTCTTTGAATATATTATTAATATACTGAAATCTGCAAAGTTGTTTTTTTTTTTAAACTAGAAAATTATTTTTCCTGGATTATCTCTTTTAAGGGGGAGTATTGGAAATGACCAAAAATATTTCTTTCAGGATTAGTTCAGTTTTTTAAATACATAACAGCTCTAAATTAGTATCAGAAAGTTTGTGAGAATAGTCTAAATTTTTATGACTTTTTCTTTCTTCTTTTACTACTAATTTCAGTAAAGATTCCTCAGCATAAAATAGAATTATATAAAGAAAATCTGGCACTCTGACACTTAGTTTTTTATTTTTAGTAGGTAATGCCTGTACTAAAACTTTCAAATACTAGTTAAAGTTTCTGGAAATGTTTTGTGTTAGGGCAAGGAACAGAATTTCAAAAGTATCTTTAGAAAGAAAGCCACTAAATTGATTGCCCTTTCAGCTACTTTTCATTGACAAAAAATTGTCAATGAAGTGTTTTCAGTGTTTATGAGAGTTGAGTTATAGATTGACACTATTATATATGGTTTGCATTTATAAATATTAGAGATGTCATTGTAATTAGAATCTAAAAGACTCATAAAACATTTAAAAATACTCTCAGAGAAAGCTAAGTTCACAGTTTTAAAACTTTAAAAGTGGTAATTTCAGTAGCTAAATTCTGACCTTATATACAGCATAAAATTATATTACCTTTAAAAAAAACAAATTTATTTACTCTAAAACACTAAAATAAAGTTTTCTTTTCATATGAATTACCACCAGACTGTCCCCCATCATATATTTAGATAATATTAAGCCTACATGCAGGAGTTAGTTTATTCGTATTAAACGTCTCCCTTTTTAAAACTGGTTTTATGTTCATTATTCTAGTTTATCAGAAACCTTTTGACTTTGAATCAATTTTCTTTCTAGCTTTTCGTCTTGTATAAATATGTTAAGTGAGCTTTCTAGTCTTTTTTGTTTGTTGAAGTTTTTTAAAGATCTTATTGTTTTTGACAGACAGAGCAAGAATGGGGAGGGCCAAGAGCAGTCTCCATAGTTGTACGTCATCAGTTTTCAACATGGTTTCATTCCACTCAGGTGGGTGGGGTGCCGAATATGGTGGGAACTGGACTGGGGGCCTCCTGCATGGGAGGCATGCCCCCTCGAGAGCCAGGGGCTGAACGATGTGGGGTGGGGGGAGAGAACCGAACTGGGGGCTTCCCATATGGGAAGCACACCCCAGTCCAGCATATGGGTTTGCATGGGCTGGGGCGGGGATTTGATCCTCAGTCCCTGGTGCTGCAAAGTGATTGCTTAACCTGCTGAGCTGTCCTGTCTTCTTTTTATGTTAAATTTATTGGGTTGACATTGGTTGATAACAATTACATTGTTTCCTGGTGTGCAATTCTACATTATATTGTCTATGCATTGCATTATGAGCTCACCACCCAGAATCAGCTGTCTTTCCATCACCATATATTTGATGTCCCTTCCCTACTCCTTCCCCCCTTTGAGTCTTTAATAAAGCTCACTACTCAAGACCTCTTTTCATTAAATTTCAGAACTGTGCAACCATCTATGAATTTATTTACCTCTATCATTGTCTTACATTTCTTTTTTACAAGGCTATCATGAGAAATCAAGATTCACTGTTACAGCATTTGATATCATTACCAAACTTTAGCAAACTTTAGCAAAAAGGATAATTAGGTAAATTTGAACTTTTTCTTAACCTAGTCTGTGTTGGTTTTTCAAATCATAAGTATTTAAAAGTCACATGCTTGATTTTTTTTACTAGAATTATTTAGGGATGAGAATAAGTTTTCCGTTTTATACTTTCTGGAATGTTCCCCTTTAAAAAAAATTAGAGCATTTTTTTCCATTTTTCATTCATGTTTGAAATTTTTCCAAGACCTTGATATTTAATTTGTTTGGGCCTAAAGTTTTAAATGTGTTTAAGTAAACCAACATTCTAGTATTCCTTTTTAACTGTCACAGACTTCAATTTCTTCTTTTCATTTTTGTCTGGTCTTTCCCACATGAGAGCTATACTTACAGGTAGAAAAGACAAAGGGCAGGGAAGCTGGGATGGCTCAGCAGGTTAAGTGCTCACTTTGCAGCTCTGGGGACCAAGGATCTAATCCCGGCCCCAGCCTGTGCAGTCCCATATGCTGAACTGGGGTGTGCTTTCCATGTGGGAGGCCCCCAGCTTGGTTCTTGCCCCTTGGTTTGGCTCTTGGCTCGATGGGGTGTGCCTGCCATGCAGGAAGCCCCCAGCCCAGTTCCTGCCCTGCGCAGCCCCTGCCCACCCGTGTAGAAGGAAACCATGTTGATAACATGACGTTCAACTATAGAGACTGCTCTGGGCCCTCCCCTTTCTCTCTCTCTCAAAACAATAAAATCTTAAAAAAAAAACAAAAACAAGACATTGTTCTTAAGCTCCTTCTTTTCTCTGTTATTAGTTAACCTTGTACAGTCTTTGCTCTAATAGATTTTTTTCTTGTTCCAAGCATAAAAATTATTGTTGTTTTATTAGCATTTTTGAAAACCTGGGTTCATAGTAGGCTTGAGCCTTTCTGATACATTTCTTACAGGTTTACTGCAGTATTTTATATAATTGGTCTACTATCTTTATTTTGTCCATATCCTTTTGAAATACTGAGCTTCCCAGAGAAATTGACTTGGCTTCTCTGCTTTCCCATCTCATTAGGATTATTTATAATTGCAAAATCACAACTTGATTTCCTTAGAACCTACATTAAAAAAAATTTTTTCTTGTTAAATTTATTAGGGTTACATTGGTTAGTAAAAATTACACAGGTTCCAGGTATACAACTCTACAGTACTTCGTCTATGTGTTACAATATGTGTTCACCACCCAGAATCAGCTTTCTATCACCATATATTTAGCTCCTGCTCCTTCCTCTTCCACTCCCCTCCCTCCTTACCATTAGGTAACCACTAAACTATTGACTGTATCCATGTGATTTTGTTTCATTCTTGCTTTCAGTTTTATATTCCACATAAGAGTGAAGTCATATGGTTCTTACCAACTTTTTCTGCTGGCTTATTTTGCTTAGCATGATGATTTCAGTTCTATCAATGTTGTTTCAAATGGCAAAATTTCATCTTGTTTATATCTGAGTAATAGTCCATTGTATATATACGGTATGTATCACAGCTTTTTTATCCAGTCATCCATCAAAGGACACTTTGGTTGTTTCCATGACTAGACCAGCATGAACAGCATGCAGTGAACTTTGGAGTACATAGTTTTTTTTGTTTTTAAACTGTTAAATTTATTGGGGTGACATTGATTGATATAAAAAACTGATTGATATCAGTTTTCAGGTGTACAATTCTACATTACATTGTCTATACATCGCATTATGTGCTCACCACCCAGAATCAGCTCTCTTTCCATCACCATATATTTGATGCCCCCTCTCTACTGCCCCCACTTCAGCTCTCCCACCCACCTCCCCTCTTACCCTCAGGTAACCATTAAACCACTGACTGTGTCCATGAGTTTTTGTTTCTTTGTTACTTTCAGTTTTATATCCCACCTATAAGTGAGGTCATATGTTTTTTTATTCTTTCAGTTTGACTTATTTTTCTTGAGGTACGTATGCTTTTACAGAGTAAGGTTTTCACGTTTTTTAAGTAGATACACAGAATGTTGATTGCGCCGGGTCATAGGGTAGCTCCATTTCCAATTTGTACCAATTTGTGTTCCCACCAGCAGTGTGTAAGTGTTCTTTTTTCTCCACAGCCTCTCTAGCACTGTTGCTTCTTGTTTTATTGATTGTAGCTATTCTAGCAGTTGTGAGGTGATATCTCTTTATGGTTTGGAGAACCTACAATTTTTATAGTGTATGCCCACTCAGAGGCTTTGTCCGTGAGATCACACCTAACTTTGAGTTGAACTTTCTAAGGTCATCTCATAATGAAGGTATATGTCTAATTAAACTCGGGATTTTCTTCCTTAGCCATTATGAATTCTAAGGCCATGTTTCATTCTTGATCAGAATTATGTTGAAATAAATCTTTTTGTATTTCCTCTGAAGATCATGAGTTTATTACTTGTCTTACTTTTAGTAATTAAACCACTAGCAAACTAGTCACAAAGACAGACTGAAAAACTAAATGTTGAATAATTTAAGCCACAGATTCTCAACTCCAGCTGAATTTCTGTGTCACACAATTTGTTAATGGTAAACCCAAGTGAAAATCTTTTGTCTTACAAGAAACTGGCTTAATGTAGTTTATTCATGACTTTAATTTTCACTCATGACATAGGTAAACGTAAAACAAATTTATTTCAATTATATGAGATCAGACAATTAAGTTCACAAACTCATCCTAGAAAAAGTGTTATATACCTTTTTGCTGAGTATCACTACAGTCACCTTTGAAGTACTTCCCTTGGAAAGCTATGCACTGATGCCAGTACCTTGTGCACCCTTTAAAGTAATTTTGGAACTCTTTTTCTAGAATGGCTATCAGAGCCTTCGTTGTATTACCTTTGATGTCCTGAATGTTATCAAAATGTCTTTCTTTCAATAGTTTCTTTATCTTTGGGTAAAGAAAAAAGTCATTGGGGGCCAGATCAGGTGAGTAGGGAGGGTGTTCCAATACAGTTATTTGTTTACTGGCTAAAAACTCCCTCACAGACAGTGCCGTGTGAGCTGGTGCATTGTCATGATGCAAGAGCCATGAGTTGTTGGCAAAACTTTCAGGTCTTTTTTGTCTTAACTTTTTCATGCAGCCTTTTCAGTACTTCCAGTTAGTCAACTTGGTTGACTATACAGTTGGTATGAATTCATAATGAACAATTGTTCTGATATCAAAAAAAGTGAGCAACATCATTTGGACTCATGGAACTTTTTTGGTCATAGAGAATTGGCTGACTTCCATTGTGCTTTATTTCAGGGTCATATTGGTACATCCATGTTTCATCACCACTGATAACATAGCCCAAAACTTCATCTGTCTTCTCCAAATGGTCTTGGCAAACTTCAACTCTCTCTTGCTTTTTGTTTATCGGTGAGCTCCTTTGGGACCCTTGTTGCACACACCTTTATCATGCCAAGATTTTCACTTACCGTATTTTCCGGCGTAAAAGACGACTGGGCGTATAAGATGACCCCCTAATTTTACAGTTAAAACATAGGTTTAGGCCTATATTCGTTGTATAAGACTACAGCCTCAGAAGTGGGGGGTAGTTTTATACAGTGATTATAGGCCTAAACCTGTGTTTTAACTGTAAAATTAGGGGGTCGTCTTATACGCCCGGTTGTCTTATACACCGGAAAATACGGTAAGACTTTTCTTACTTTATCGATGTTTACTTGGTCTCTTATGCTTCTCTCTGTCAGCCAATGGTTCTGACACACAATTTGATGAATTTTTGCAATGTTTTCATCATTTCTGTTCATTACTGGTCACCCTGACCTCTCTCTCTTCCTAGTATTATCCTCATAAACTTGGACTAACTTCTCCCTGATTTCACTTCCACTCTTGCCGAGTTTAACAAGAATATAAATGTTTGTTCATTGCTCTAATTCAGGGGTCTCCAAACTTTTCAACCCGAGGGCCGCATTAACTATCAAACAGCAGTCTGGGGGCTGACTACACACTTGCAGTCCAAATAAAAAAGAATCAAAACATAGATGTTGTTTTTAATTATTTATTTAATATTATTTTATTCAGTTATTATTTAATAACACATTGATACACTACACATGAACACCTGTATTAGTGGGAATGGTGAAACTGTTTCCTGGATGCCAAAATAGCAGACATTTCTGGCTTTAGATTTGATGTCCCTAACGTCAACATTGACCTGAGATTATCATCAGACAAGTTTGTTCTCAAATTGTTCTTCATGTATTTTATTCTTGAAAATGTTTGTTCACACAAGTATGTTGTTCCAAAGATTGAAAGGTACCTTGATGCAAAAGTTTTGACATGAGGAAAGTCTTCCTTGGGCAAAAACTGGTAAAAACCCACCAGTCCTTCTTTGAACTTGTCCCTAAGGAGGTCATTTGCTTGCAACTCAATTTTCCTCCAGCTGTAGTTCGTCTGGGCAACTGGCCACATCTGCTTCAAATGGGTTTTGAAACAGTCTCACTTCTTCTGCCTTTGAATCCAAGTCAGAAAACCGCTCCTGAAACTGCAGCTGGAGGTCTTTGATGATCTCACATGCAAATGACGTGGGGAACTCAGCCATTAAGACCTTGCACTGCTGAAAGTGCGTCAAGTTGTTGGCCTTGTTCCAAAAACAAGACAAGTTTAGATCTGAAGGCCTTTAGGTGAGTGTATAGATCAGAAACTAGATTTTTCTCTCCTTGTAGTTTTAGATTCAGAAAATTTAAATGACTAGTTATGTCTGCAGCAAAGGCCAGTTTCCATACCCACTCTTCATCAGACAGTAATGGCTGTGGCTTGCCTTTACTTTCCAGGAAGTCACCTATTTCCTTTCTTAATTCAAATACTCTGCTCAGAACTTTCTCACAACTTAGCCATCTTACTGCTGTGTAATATGGTAAATCTTGCGATTCTGTGTCTGCATCTTTCAACATGTCTCTGAACTGTCTATGGTTGAACCCATGTGACCTTATTAAATTCACCATCTTCACCACAGGATTCAGTACACTGCTAATGTCCACATATTTAGCACACAAAGCTTGCTGGTGAATAATACAGTGCAGGAACATTGGTTGTGGAATGTTTTTCTCATTACACATCTGCTTCACTTGTCCAACCAAGCCTTTCTTTATGCCACTCATGTTCTTTGCTCCATCAACAGTCAGGCAACTGAGGTTAGTCCAGTCCAAGTTATAATCAGGAAATGTTTTTTTCAATTCATTAAATATATCCTCTCCGGTAACAGTGCCATACATGCTATGTAGGGAAGCCAGCTCTTGTGTTATGTTCATGTCTTCATCTACACCTCTAATGAACACAAGCAGTTGAGAGATGGAACAGCTATCCAGCGATTCATCCATTGCAATTGAAAAATGGCGAAATTTGCTTGCATTTTTCGTTATTTGAGTCACAATGTTTTCACCCATGTCTGCAACATGGTGGGCAATCGTATTTGCACCCAAAGCTACATTTTTAAATTGTGTCGACTTTTCTGGGCAAAGTTCCTCAGCCACCTCCAACAAACATTCCTTCACTACTTCACCATCTGTAAATGGTTTGCCACTTTTAGCCAGGACGTAGGCAACTTTATAACTGGCCTTAGTTAAGGGTTCATTTTCATTTGAGGATTCACTGAACCATGTCCTCTGAGATGTGAGCTGATTTTGTAATTTAGAAAATTTTTTGGCACGGACTTTACCCTCCAACTGTGCATATTTCTCCTGATGTTTGCTTTGATGATGATGGCGCAGGTTGCATTCTTTCATCACAGCCACGGTTTCATTGCAAATCACACACAATGCTTTCTCACCGGATTTGAGGAAGAAGTATTTCAAACTCCATTCTTCTTGAAATTGCCGACACCCATCGTCTATTTTTCTTTTCCTCTTCTCGGCCATTGGTGGGCACTAAAATAAAGTGACTTCAACATGAATAAATAGTGAAACTGAAAGTATCTTGCACACAGTATCGCTCAAAAAACCTGATTATGTGAACTAATTTCATCACAATTATAGCTGCAAATGACCCGAAACAATTTTTAAAAATTCTTATGATTTCTTAAGTTAAACTTACCTGAATATAGTCTGCAAATATATCCACTTATGGTAGAGAGATTGTTGCTTTTAATGTTTCCTTTTCAGAATATTTGGAAAATTCTTGTTAAACTAACGACATTCCCAATACTTTATACACACTGGTAAGTAATTACGTGAAGGAAATTATCACTAAATAAAATAGAGTGCAACATGTTTCACAATTAAACGATAACTGTCACCAACACCTCCTCATCGCAGCAGTCAACCGCAACTGGCAAACTGTGATTAAAATTCCATATTTTCCGGCGTATAAGACGACCGGGCGTATAAGACGACCCCCTAAAATACGGTACCGTAATCAAGTCTTCAACAAGCAGCAAACCATTTAAAAACTCTGCCACTAGATGGCGTTATATCATCTCATTGAGTGTGAACAGAAGTAGAAAAAGTAAGCAGCGAATAAAGTTTTGCAATGTAGTGATTAGTTGGAAAACATAACGCACTACTGCGCGCCTCTATTTTAATTCAGTAAAAACGTAACGTCCATGTAAGTAGCAGCTGATCATGACAGGATGCACATAAATTTCCGTAATTTTTTTCCGTAGATAAAAAGGTCTCCACGGGCTGGATGAGAGGGCCTCCTCGTGGGCCGCATCTGGCCCGTGGGCCGTAGTTTGGAGACCCCTGCTCTAATTCAAGCTTTGACATTCTCATGATAGCACACAAAAACACTCAACAACAATAATGAATGCCACTCAGCAAGACACCACCACAGGTCAACACAAACTCAGCTGTGAGATACTGATATACCAGATTATGAAGCTTTACTGAGTTGTTTGTATAGTACTGCCACTGTTAGCCCATGGAGGCAAGTTTGTGAACAGAATTGTCAGACCTCTTAATTCTTTTACAAAGATACCTACTTTTGTGATGTTAGGAACCCTGGCTTAATTCTTTTTTCTTAGTCAAGCACTTTGGTTTTTCAGAAACAGACATCTACTCAAGTCAGTTTAAGTAGTGGAATTTATTATAAATAATACCAGTTGTGTAGCTTTGGCTAACATTTATGGTGAAAGTAGGCTTACTCCACTGCTAAAAGATACAGGTGGTAATTTAAGCCATTTGGCTTTTCATACGACATGCACACTAACACCCAAAAGGGACTATTTATTTTAAACATAAACACACACACAACCCCTAACCTACATACATACAAACACAAATAAGTAAAATAGGTGTTCAAGAACAGAAAATATAACACAGCAGGCCATATAGGGACTAGAATTGAAAATAGAAAGTCAGTACCTGACTGAGGTCAAGGTCCACTTTGTTTACTTCTCTCTATATGTTATCTATCAGTTGGTTATTCTTTTCCCATATAGTCTAATGTAGGCTGTCTCACCTAAACACTAGATGATCTAGGTTGAGTGTTACCTCATTTTTTTTTTTTTTTAAGATTTATTTTATTTTTTGACAGAGTTGGAGAGAGAGAGACAGAGATAGACAGAGAGAAGTGGGAGGGCCCAGAGCAGTCTCCATAGTTGTACGTCATCAGTTTTTTACATGGTTTTGTTCCATGCAGGAGGGTGGAGGCCACGCAGGGTGGGAACTGGGCTGGGGCCTCCTGCATGGGAAGCACACCTCAGTTCAGCATATGGATCCACACTGGCCTGGGCTGGGATTCAATCCTTGGTCCCTGGTGCTTCAAAGCGAGCGCTTAACCCACTGAGCCATCCCAGCTTTCCCACCTCATATTTTTTATATATCTTAATATAGATTTTTCAGAGAGGCTTTAAATAACCCAGTATGAATACATGATCCAACATATTTGTATACACTGAAATTAAAATTGTCACTTTTCAGAAGAAAATGACTGAAGATGTGTCTATTACAGCCTTTACAATGACTAGTTTACATACCAGTACATTTTTTATGTTGTGCTCCTTCAGAGGTCGTAACAGGTAGAAAGACTTTATATCTCAGACTTGGCAAAAGCTAGGAATCACTTGTCAGTCTCTGAAGCCATGCTCTGCTTTGTAGTTCAAGTTGTCTAATGACAAAACAGTTCTCAAGCCACATAAAAACTGAGAAGCTCCTACCCAGAGGCTGGCAAACAGGTACAGACAATACCAGGTAACTATACTTACCTATTTATTCTGTGTTTACCTCCAACATTTTTTGTATTTTTAAAGGGTGAAAAGCTAGGTTTACAGCTCTGCACATGATTGGTTCGCTTTTACTTGTTTTTCCAGTAATATAGCTTCACACATATAAGATAGTAAACCTTCCTCCCCATAAAATAAGATCAAAATTATGTAGGCTACTTTGCTCCTGAGACTTCTGTAGCAAGTTGTTTTCTCTCATTTATTTTATGAAATGAGGCACATATAAGAAAGAAACCATTTCTATGGTTCATATCAGTGTTTCATTTCCATGTTTTACTATTTCTTATTTTCTAATTCTTCTTAAATACTTAAACATACTTTCTTAATTTTTATTAAATTAGTCACCAGAATACCACTTTGAAGCCAGATTGGGTAACTGTCTTGAAATTCCAAATTACAGATTTTGCCGGCATGTTTATTACAAATTTTAGTCTAAATCGGGGGTGGAGAACCTATGGCACATGAGCCCAAAGTGGCACACGGAGCAATTATTTCGGCACGTGGAACTGTGAATACCATTTAAAAAATTATTGTTTATGCTCTTATAGACATAAAAATAATCGATACCTCTATCTCACTCGATGGGTTGGCATGTGAGTCGAGCGAATATACTCTTATTTCATAAACTTTGGCACTCAATCGCCAAAAGGTTCGCCACCCCTGGTCTAAATGGTTCTAACTGTATACTGTTCCAATAACTAACTTGGAGCTGTACTTTTATTTTTTTTTTTAAGATTTAATTGTTTTTGACAGAGAGAGAGAGACAGAGTCAGAGACAGAGATAAGGGGGAGGGGCCAGAACAGCCTCCACAGCTGCACATCATTGGTTTTTCCACATAGTTTCATTCCACAGGTGGGTGGGGCTGCACAGGGCAGGAACTGGACCAGGGCCTCGCCCAGGTGAGAAATGAACTGGGGGCACTCCCCAGCTTAGCGTATGGATCCGCATGGGCCGGGGCCGGGATTCGATCCTCGGTCCCTGGGGCTGCAAAGTGAGCACCCAAACCTACTTAGCCATCCCGGCTTCCTTGAAGCTGTACTTTTTAAATGTCACATGAGGAGATTATGTGAATGTACACTGTAAAATGTAAACTACTATAAAACTATTAGTTGTTAAGAAATAAGGATAACCCATGTATATTTTTTTCTTCCAAATACCCTGTTAATTCTTTCATTTTCATAGAATATTTTCAGTCATCAAATTGGTATTTTATATTCCACTCCCCCCCCACCCACACACAAAGCAAAACAGGAATAAAAAAAGATTACAGTTAAAATAGGTGAAGTCACTTATTGAAATCTGGACAAAAAGGATGCCACTGAAACCAGTTAAACAGTTTATTTGATTAAGGCAAGTTGAAAAGGGAAATGAAACAGTTCATTAGTTAGGCAACACTGTAGGTATGTAACTCACTTTAGAATGAGTAGCCCATAGGAAAACAAAGAACAAAAATTCCTAAGAGCCTAAGAGAATTTATTACAGTAAATACTGATTGAAACAAAATAAAGGGGAGATATATCTTAGGTAGACAAATAGACTTGCTCAGAGTTCAGAGTACACTGTAGTGCTTTATAAGAAAAAGTGGTAGGAAGGAACTTGGCACTTTATTAATAGAAGAAAGGCAATTCCAGGCACAATCCTTAAAAAACAAGGAAATACTGGGTACCAAAATAAATATATAAATATAAACAATTGCTAAAGTGAACTAAGCTAAAGAAAATAGAAGTTAAATGGAAGAGTAAAACAAAAGGCACATTACATGATATATTTCTTACTATGAAATGTACCCCTAACATAATTCAACAGTACTAAAATAAAGTTATTTAAGAGGAAATATAACCTTAACCTCATGTTTCTTCTCCCCCTCCCCCCATTTTTAATGTGTTTGGTGCTAATGCATTGTAGTTCATGGGTAGTAATGGATTTGCATTAATTTTTTAGCTACATTGTCATCCGCAATATTTCTTACTGTCTTTTCAAGAAATTTAAAAGATTGAAACTATACTATTGGATGCCAGAATAGATCAGTATATTTGTCACTTGCCTTGCAACTGAAGGTCTGGGGATCAAATTCTAGCCCCTATCTATGCAAGCCCATATGCTGAGCTATGGTTCAGCTGGTAACCGCTGGGGTAGAGGCAAGGGTTCTCACCTCCCATGTGGGAGGCTCCTGGTTTGGTTCCTGCCCATGCAACACCCACACCCACCCTTGTGGAATGAAATTATGTCACAGCTAATGATGTACAACTGTGGGGACTACTCTGGAGCCTCCCCGCTACTATCTTTCTCACCTTCTCTCAAGTCAAAAAAAACAAAAACAAAAAGAAGAAGGAAGGCATGCAGGCAGGGGCAGGCAATTACTTTAAAGGAATATAACAAAACCCTGTACTTAACAACCATTCACTATTAACATTGCATTTTCTTAGCCCTCAACTCCTTTTGAAAGAGAACAAACATAGTCTCTGGACTATACATGACTTCTTACCATGACAAGTTCTAATCCCCTATTGGCCTTCTTAGGAGCAATCACCATCATTACTTAGTTTTCTAGTTCATTTAAAAATATTTGTATGGCCATAAATACTGTATATTAATAGCAGGCGTGTCCAACCTGAGGGCCACGTGCAGCCCAGGACAGCTTTTAATGTAGCCTGACATAAATTCATATAAACTTTCTTAAAAGATTGTGAGATTTTTTTAATGATTTTTTTTTTAGCTCATTGGCTATCATTGCTGTTAGTGTATTTTCTGTGTCACCAAAAACAGTTCTTCCAGTGTGGCCCAGGGAATCCAAAAGGTTGGACAACCCTGCATTTGGGGTCTGACAGTGAAGTTCGTGAACTCATCCTAGAAAAAGTGCTACATACTTCATTGCTGAATATCACTATGGTCAAAGTATTCCCCTTGGAAAGCTATGCACCAATGCCTGCACTTAGTCTACCCTTCAAAGCAGTTTTGGAACCTTTTTCTGAAATGGCCATCACAGCCGTTGTCGTATTAACCTTGATATCCAAATGTCATCAAAATGTTTTTCTTCCAATACTTCATTTATCTTCAGGTAAAGGAAAACTGTCATTCAGGGCTAGATTAGGTAAGTTGGGAGGATGCTCTAGTACAGTTATTTATTCATTGGCTAAAAACTCCCTCACAGACAGTGCCCTATGAGCTGGTACATTGTTGTGAGGCAAGAGTCATGAGTTGGAAAAATAGTTCAGGGCTTTTTTCTCTAATATTTTCATGCAGCCTTTTTAGCACTTTCAAATAGTCAACTTGTTGACTGTCCAGTTGGAACAAATTCATCATGAACAGTCAAATTCCTCTGATATCTAAAAAGGTTAGCAATATCATTTTGACTCTTGGTTTGGACTGACAAAACTTTTTTGGTCATGGAGAATTGGCTGACTTCCATTGTGCACTTTGATGCTTTGTTTCAGGGTCATGTTGGTACACTTGTGTTTCATCACCAGTGATAACACAGCCCAAAACATTGTTTGCCTCCAAAAGGTCTTGGCAAATTTCAACTCTCCTTTGCTTTTGTTCATCAGTGAGCTCTTTCGGGACCATCTTTCTCATGCCAAGATTTTCAGTGAAGATTTTTCTAATTCTTTCTCAGTTGATGTTTATTTGATCTTCTGTGCTTCTCATAGTCGGCCAACAATTTTGACACACAATTTGATGAATTTTTGCAATGTTTTTGTCAGTTCTGCTAACTACAGGTCACTCTGAACTCTTTTCATCAGTGATGCTTTCTCTCCTCTCAAAAAAACCTTGAATCCATTTGTCAACTCAACTGCTGTTCCTTCCTGGCAGTAATCCCCATAAACTTGTACTAACATGTCCCTGCTTTCGCTTCCATTCTTGTAAAGTTTCACAAGAAATTTCATGTTTGTTCATTGGTTCAGTTCAAGCTCTGACATTCTTATGATGACACACAAAAACATGCCACAGCAATAATAAATGCCGTTCAGCAAGACATCACGACACGGTGACATGAACACAGCTATGAGACACTGATATACCAAGGTTATGAAACCTTACCAACTTATTTCTACAGTGCTGCCAACGTAAGTGCATGATGGCAAGTTCGCAAACTTAATTGTTAGACCTTGTATAGTATTTTTTCATTTTTAAATTTTACATAAACATTTATTTACCTTCTCACTTATTTTACTTAGTATTAGTTTTGAGAGATTGATACTAAAACTTACTTTATTTATTTATTTTTATTTTTTACTTTTTTTAATTTTATTTTATTGTTAAATTTAATGGGTTGACATTGCTTGGTAACAATCAGACAGTTTCCCAATGTACAACTACACATCACATCACCCATGCATCGTATTATGTGCCCAGCTCCCAGAATCAGGTCCCCCTCCAAC
>PVKE010036553.1:0-16326 GCA_004027555.1 Craseonycteris thonglongyai | reverse complement strand
ATGTTCTGGCCACTGTGAACAGTGCTGCGATGAACATGCGGGTACAAACATCTTTAAAGATTAAGGTTTTCAGGTTTTTTGGGTAGATGCCCAGTAGTGGGATGGCTGGGTCATATGGTAGTTCCATTTGTAATTTTTTGAGGAATCTCCATACAGCCTTCCATAGTGGTTGTACCAGTTTACATTCCCACCAGCAGTGCATGAGGGTTCCTTTTTGTCCACAGCCTCTCCAGCACTTGTTATCCCTTGAGACAAGAGTCTTAATCGACCCCAGTGTCAATCTGAATTTCCAGAAATTGAGTTTCAGAAAACAGCTAAGTTGTTGGAGATTTGTCTCAGACAAAAATATGTCTGTTGTATGAGAATTTTTTTTTTCTCCCCAATGATCTGTTTTGGAAAAAATAGTGGAATATAGCTTTGAAAAAATAATTAGACTCCTTACAAATCAAATATAATTAAAAGTTCCTAATTTTACCATTGTGTCTCCTTTAGCCAGCCACCAAACAGAGCAGCTAAGTATTCAAGAATAACTTCAGTTTCAAGATAATGTCTGCTGGGAAGAGGAAAAGATAATTATTACAAGAACACTGATGTCTAAAGGGGCTAAAATCCTAGCTCTTTCTACCACAAAAGAAGGAGAATAAATTGAGGGCTGACCGGAGAAGAGAAGAAATATGAATAATAATAATATTTAAAAGCTGTATTGAGGGCTACATTCTATAGAAAATAAAGCAGTTACAATTGTAATGATTGTAAGACAGTTGAATCTCTCTCTTTCTCATTCAACTTTAACTTACTAGCTTAGCATCCATTCATAATTCTTGCTGGAATCTCTTATGATTTTCATGTTTGCTGTTTTCTCCCTTGCTTTGTTCATCTTTTTACTGGATTGTTGGTCTTTTAGTTCTTAATTTCTAAAAGCTTTTTAAATTTTAGGGAGATTAGCCCTTTGTCTATGACAGATTTTCTCTTTCTTTTGTGTCATTCTTGGTTAAGTTTTTTCCCCTGGGTTTTGTTCATTTTATCTAAATTTTCAAATGTATTGGCATATTTACATAAAATCCTCTTATTAACTTTTAGATATCTCTAGAATTTGTGAGGATGTCCATCTGTTCTCTCTCTCTCTCTCTCCCCCTTTTTTCCTCTCCCAAGATTTATCAGCATTTATCAACTTTATTCATTTTCTTCAAAGAACCATCTATTGCCTTTACCAATCCCTTCTATTGTACACTTTCTATTTAATTTTTTCTTTTAACTTCATTATTTTCTTTTTTCTACTTTTATGAGCTTAATGTGCTGTTCCTTGATGATTTACATGGGTAAAATATTATATTTTCAATGTCATTTAATGTTTCTTTAATTTCCATTTGATTCCTTCTTGGACCTATGGGTTATTTAAAACTGTGTTGCTTAATTTCCAAGCACAAGTGACATTTTTTTTAATTGTTAAATTTATTGGGGTGACATTGATTGACAACAATTACATTGTTTCCAAGTATACAATTCTACATTGTCTATACATTGCATTATGTGCTCACCACCCAAAATCAGCTCTCTTTTCATCACCATAGATTTGATGCCCCCTCCCTACTGCCCCTCCAGCTCTCACACCCACCTGCCCCCTTACCCTCAAGTACCCACTAAACTACCGACTGTGTCCTTGAGTTCTTGTTTCTTTGTTATTTTCAGTTTTATATTCCACCTATGAGTGAAGTTATATGTTTCTTGATTCTTTCAGTCTGATCTATTTTGTTAATAAGATGTTTTCAAGGTTCGTCCATGTTGTCACTAATTGTTGTATTTCGTCTTTTCTTATTGCTGAGTAGTATACCACTGCATAAATATAACACAACTTCTTTATCCAGTCATTTATCAGAGGACACTTTGGTTGATTCCATGACTTGGACACCGTAAACAGTGCTGCGATGAACATTGGGGCACATGTATTTTTGTAGTTTAAGGTTTTCAGGTTTTTTGGGTAGGTACTCAGGAGAGGGATTGCTGGGTCATATGGCAATTCCATTCCTAATTTTTTGAGGAATCTCCACACTGCCTTCCACAGTGGTTGTACCAATTTACATTCCCACCAGCAGTGTCTGAGGGTTTCTTTTTGTCCACAGTCTCTCCAGCACTTGTTATCCCTTGTCTTGTTGATTATAGTCACTCTAACAGGTGTGAGGTGGTGTCTCGTTGTGGTTTTAATTTGCATTTCCCTAATTGCTAGTGATGTTGAGCATTTTTCATGTATCTGTTAGCTGTCACAAGTGACTTTTATAGCTACTTTCTGATACTGATTTTCTGCTTACCTCTGCTTTAGTCAGTGAGCGTACTCTAATTTGAACCCATGGTCAACTTTGGTAAATGTGTCATGTGCATTTACCAAATGTCTCATGTGCATTTACTTTAAATGAATGTGCATTCTAATATTGCTGGGTGCAGTGTTCTACACGTATTAGGCCAGATTAATGAATAGTGTTTAACATTTTTTTATCCTTGCCTATATTTTATTAGGATGTCCTATCAATTATTGAGAGAAGTGCATTAAAATCCTCCACCATGATTGTGCATATATGTTCATTTTTTATTTCAGTTCTGTCAGTTTAGCTCTTATATTCTGAGGCTATGTAAATAGGTACATACAATTTAGAATATGTGTATCCAGCCCTTTTTCATCAACATGAAATTTCCCTCTTTATCTCTCATAATGCTCTTTTGCCTTAAAGTCTAATTTGTAACTCCAACAGCTTCCTTCTCTAAATGTTTATATGATATACCTTTTCCATTCTTTTACCTTATACTTTTCTGTATTTTTATATTTAGGGAATGACTTGTATAAAGGGTGTATTTGTAAGTTTTGTTTTTTGTTTTATCCAATATGATAAACATTTTTTTCTTACAGATTTATTTTATTGTTTTTGACAGAGAGAAGGGGGAGGGCCCAGAGCAGTCTCCATAGTTGTATATCATCAATTTTCGACATGGTTTCATTCCACACAGTTGGGCGGGGGGCCACACAGGGCAGGAACTGGTGGGAGCCTCCCTCATGGGAGACATGCCCCCTTGAGTCAGGGGCCTAATGCGGGGAGGGAGAACCAAACTGGGGGCCTCCTGTGTGGGAAGCACACCCCAGTTCAGCATATGGGTCCGCACGGGCCAGGGCCGGGATTCAATCCTCGGTTCCCTGGGCTGCAAAGCGAATACTTAACCTACTGAGCCATCCCGGCCTCCCCAATAAACTTTTAAATAAAACACTGTTTATATTTCATGTACGATTTTTATGTTTGGAATTATTGTCTCACTATTCATTTTCTATTTTTCTCACCTATCCTACATTAGTTTCTCCCCTCTCCTTCTTTTGCCTTCTTTTTGAATCAACATCTTACTGCCCTTATGATAGCTTATTAGCTATGTATTCTTTTACTGTTCTTTTATGATTACAATAGATTACAACATGCCTCTTTGACTTATTAGATCTGATGTAAATTGGTATTTTCAGTAGTTCCTAAACAATATCCATACCTCAGGACATTTTGACTCTATTTACTTGCTTCTTGTCATCACAGCCATGACAGTGCACACGCACACACACACACACACACACACACTCGTTATCCCTACATATTTACCTTCTTAGTACTTCTCATTTCTTGCTTAATCTCTATGCTTCCGTCTGGGATCATTTTTCTTCTAAGAAACTACATTTATAATTTCATTTATCCAGAGAGTACCAGTGACAAATTCTCTCCACTTTTATACTTCTGAAAATCATCTTCATTTTTCCTTCCTCTGTGAAGGATGTTATTCAAGGGGTTCTGGACACAATTCCAATTCATTGGAAGTTTTCTCACAGCAAACAATTTTCAGATACCAGCTATGTGTCCTACAATTCCACTCAATTCTGACACTATCTACCCAGAGATAGTGGCCCATCCCACAGGTGAAGGGCTCAGTGCTATAAGACTGCTCCTCACAACCAGTTCAGATGCCAGTGGCAAGCCTGGTTATCATCAGGAGTCTGCTAGACCAGCTATAGAGCAGAGATTCCAATGACTGCCCTCCTTAAGTTCTGTTAATTATGTTAGGACAGCTCACAGAACTCAGGAACATTTTACACATGAGATTACTATGAAAGGATAAACTCAGGAACAGCTAGATGGAAGAGGTGCAAAGGACAAGGTGTAAGGGAAGGGGCACAGAGCTTCCACACCCTTTCTGGGCATGTCACTCTCCCAGCATCTCCAGATGTTCACCAACCCAAAGGTTATCTAACCTCATCCTTTGGGTTTTTAGAGGCTTTATTGCATAGTCATTAAATTATTGGCCACTGGTTACTGACTCAACCTCCAGCCCTCTCCCCTCCCTGGAAATCAGGAGGTGGGACTGAAGGTCCCAACCCTCTGATCACATGGTTGGTTACCCTGGCAACCAGCCCCGCACCCCCCCACCCCCCACCCCCATCCTTACATGTGGTCCCAAAGTCATCTCTTTAACATAAATCCAGTTGTGAAGGAAAAGTGCCTGATATATATAACAAGACACCCATTTCAGCCTTGTGGCTCTGAAGAGATTTCAGGAACCGAGGATGAGAGACCAAATATGATACAAAAGATGCTCCCATTGATCTTTCACTCAGAAAACTCCAGGGGTTTGGGGAGCTGTGAGCCAGGAACTATAGATGAAGACCAAGTACGTACAAGAACTATATTCTGGTCATCTGAATAACCAAAATATATTTCTCATAAATCGCAGTATCACAAGTGTAGAATTTCAGGTTGGCAGTTTACTTTCAGCACTTTACTATTTGTTGTGAAATCAGCAGCCAATTTTATTATTGGTCATTTGAAGGTAATATGTCCTTTTTCTTTTGTTTTTAGTTTTGGCAGTTTCCTGTGATTTCCCTGAGGTATGGTTTTCTTTGTGTTTATATTGTGTTAATAGAACTTCCTCAATCTATGGCTTGCTGACATTCAGTTTATTTTAGTAAATCCCCAGCCATTATCTCTTTAAATAGTACTTCTACTATATTCTCTCATCTTTCCTGAAATTTCCACTTACATGCATGTTAAATTTTTTTTACCTTGTTCCATATAACCTTTAAACTCAATTCTTTATTTTCTATCCTTTTGTCTCACTGAGTTTCAGTCTGGATATTTTCTTTTGACATAACTTCTGGTCCAATTCTCTCATTAGAGGTGTTTAATCTGTAAACTCATCTAATATGTTCTTAAAGATATATTATTTTTTTTGTTTTTGACAGAGAGAGAGAGAGAGAGAGAGAGAGAGAGAGAGAGAGAGAGAGAGACATAGAGACGGGGGAGGGCCCAGAGCAGTATCCATAGTTGCAAATCATTAGTTTTCTACATAATTTCATTCCACAGCTGGGGGCAGGGCTGTGCAAGGCAGGAACTGGGCCGGGGGCCTCCCTCATGGGAGGCATTCCCCTGTGAACCACGGGTGAACCAGGGGCCTCCCGCATGGAAAGCTCGCCCCAGTGAGAACTGAACTGGGGGCACACCCTAGTGCAGCCCGGAGCCAGGATTTAACCCTCAGACCCCGAGGCTGCAAGACGGGCACTCAACTCACTGAACCATCCCGGCATAACCTAATGTGTTCTTAATTTCAGTTACTGTATTTTAGTTCCAGCATTTTCATTTAAATCTTGCAATTCTTAGTTCTCTGCTAAAATTCTCAATCTTTTCATTTAATGTCTTAAACGTATTATAGTAACCACAGCTTTTATAAAATAGGACAATTCCAATTTCTGGAGCTCGCATGTAACCGTTTCTACTGTCCAGTTTTTCTACTGATTTTTGGTCAATTATTGCTTTATTCTGTTGTTTTTTTGTTTTTGCTTTGTTTTGTTTTTTTTAATTGAATGCCAAACATTGTGCTTGAAAAATTGTGAGTTAGATGTCCTAAACAATGCTATAGTACAGCAGAGAGGGTAAGCTTATTTAAAAATTTTAAAACACATTCTGTCCTTTTTATTGTGGCTTAATTTACATGCAGGGAATGCAGAGATCTTAAATGAATAGCTTGAAACATGTTGACAAATACATAACCTATGTCCCTATCAAAATATGGCACATTATGGGGAAGCTGGGATGGCTCAGTGGGTTAAGCTCTTGCTTTGCAGCCCCAGGGACGAAGGATCGAGTCCTGGCCCCTGGCCCGTGTGGACTCATGTGCTAACCTGGGGTGTGTTTCCCTTGCAGGAGGCCCCCAGTTCAGTTCTCACCCCCCTGGTTCGACCCTGGCTTGAGGGGGAGTGCCTCTCATGCAGGAGGCCCCCAGCCCTGTTCCTGCCCTGCTCGGCCCCCGCCCACCTGTGTGGAATGAATCATGTTAAAAACTGATGTCCTACAACTGTGGAGTCTGCTCTGGGCCCTCCACTTCTCTCTGTTTCTGTCTCTGTCTGTAAAAAACAAACAAACAAAAAATAACAATAAAATAAATTTAAAAAAATAAAGATGAATAAAAAAAATGGCACATATCACTCCTCCCTCATCCCTCCTTCCTAATAAATTCTCCCCACAAATTTCAACAGATGAATGTATAAACAAATTGTGGTGTAGAAACACAATGGAATTCTACTCACCAATAAAATGACTATGACACATACAGACAGTGGGTGAGTTAAAATGTTATGCTGAGTCAAAGAAGTTGGAGAGAAAAGAGTTTATGCAGTATGGGTATGTTTATATGAAACTCTATAAAAGTCCATTCTAGTCTGTAGCTATAGAAAGCACATTAGTGGTTGCTTGGGACCAGGTGTGGAAGACAGCTATGGGCTGAAAAGCACATAGAACTCCTGGGGTGATAAAATATCTTGTCTTCATTGTGGTAGTGGTTTAAACAATGTGTACACATTTGTCAAAACAAATCACACTGTACACTTAAAATGGATGTGTTTTATTGTACATAAATTGTACCTCAATAATATTGATTTTTAAAATGTTATCCAGCTTCTGTAGTTTTTCAGTGCAGCATTCATCTGATAAAAGTTAATCTGCTACAGCCAGAAGCATGTCTATTAATATAATTTTGCCTATTGATTATATCAGCCATATCACTTAATATTCCATATCTACATTATCTGTAAGTTTTTATGCTTTAATAAAATTTTCTTAACTATAGGATATTATCACCAAGTCTTAGGTCACTCGAAGATATTCTTGTAGATTACCACCATGCCACTTTAACATTCTCACTATTCAACAGCAAGATGTTTCTCTAAAAGTAGAAGAAACTAAGTTACTTTTCTCTCTTTATCCACAGAATACTGTGTGTGATGTCATCAAAGGCTTTGCTGAATCCATTTACAGCATTCCTTTCATCAACCAATCTTTTTCTTAACTTGGGGGGAAGGGTGTCCATTCTGAGACTTCTGAATATTTTTTCTCTTGTCTATCAGACATCACTGACATATGTTCTTGCATTACATCTCCAAGTTCTTTAAGGAGCAGGAGCATACTGGGATGTGGTCAGTCTGGTCCTGGAGAGCCATTTAAACCTTTCTTTTCCTGGTTTTTCTTCATTCTGTTACCACATCTCTACATCACTTATTTTATTCTTCCCTATTTGAAGTCCATGCTGCTTACTGAAGATGTGGGACTTTTTTGTGCTTCTTGATCTGCATACAGCTTAAAAGGCACTTGTTAACTAACATATTCATAAAGCTCATTGGGAATTTAATCTTCTAATATGTTTATAAACTGGTACCGTTGTATGATCATTTGGATTATACGCTCTATATAGTCACCGTTAGTTCATCCCTTGGACTCTGTATTCATCAGCGGAGGCTCCTTATGCAAGTATACCGGGTTCTTTCTCTTCCCACTGTGCCTCTCATGAATTGTACCCTTGAATTCACAGCTTTATACTTCACCAAGAACTCAGAGGAGTATTCATTTTTAAAATTTCAAGCCATAAGACATTCATCTGAGTTTTCTGGAGTCACTCCATACACGGCTAACCCAGTATTCCTTTCCCTTATAATGAACTTGGGAATAAAGGGATCAGTGTCCCCCAAGTGCCCTATCATTTCCAGACTACCAACTAGCTCTTCCTTATTTATTAAAATTAACCATATAACTGCTCCTCTTCTGAAAGTGTCAATAAGGTGGGCGCTATTCCAGGCCTCTGCCCTTAGCAGAAGTCAGAATGATCATCATTTCTGTGTGTGCTATATAATCGATATTAAGCAGACATCACTTGAATCTTCCAAACAGGTAGCATCATATTAATTATCTCAAAGTGCCATGTATTACCTTTTAGCTTCCCTTAAATGCTCTTTGTCACATTTCTAATCCTTAGATTCATGTATTTCCTTACAAATGAATGTCTCATTTAGATATTCTATAACTTGCCTTTCCTATTCAGTCTATTTCACTTGAACCTAATAGATCTATACCATTTTAGGGCTATGAATTCTGTAAATTATCTTATAAGCTTCTGCAACATCTACAGGATGATATCTAGCTTACCACAAGACGTTAAGGGCATCCTATTTTTCAATACTCTGTGTATCAGATACCTAGGCTGACCATGTGTAGCATTTTAAATAGGCACATACCATTTTTTCTATTTCCTGACCATCCTGCCATTTTAATATGTTAACTTTGTCTCCTTAATTTTTTGTAAAACATTACACATGTGTTGTTTATCATAAGGCTCTATACTAATCAATGCATGCAGTAAAATTACTAGTGTGACAAAACAGGAAATTTCATTTACTTTATCAAGTCAGGACCAGGCTTCTTGAGCTAGCAGTCAGACGCCACCCTCTGCAGCGGCACAAAATTCAAGGGACAGTCACTAAGCTGCATTCAGCATGTGGGAGCCAGGAGGGTCTTAATGCACACCAACTACTGACCGGGCACCTGGCTGCTTGCTTCCATCAAGTTAGGAGTGTGGGAGGCGGTGACTGAGTCTTACTGTTGTTTCTACCATCATTCTGCCGCAGAGACTCTTTCTGCCCTACATTCAGTTTCACTCAGACTTTTCAGACTCATATTTCAGTTCAAGAGGCTGTTAGGTTTTTGGTTTCATTTGTTTTTATTACAGCAGAACTCTCCGGTGGGACATTAGCATATACCCGCTTATGATAGCAGTCAGGGTGTTCATTCCTTTTATTTTCTTTTATTATATATTTATGCTATTTTGCAGTCTGGCCATATCAGTCCTGCATTAGTGTTCAGTGTAGTATGCCATGTAGATTTATTTTACTGCTTGTGATAGTTTGTAACTATTTTATTGATATATGCAAGAAATCAAGTGTCTACATTCCAAACTTACATTAGTTTCATTGAAAAATATTTCAGCTACAGAAGTAGCCATAAACATTGAAAAGCTAGTAAACAACTGAGTCCAGAAAAAGTGTCTGTAACTACTGATATCAAAAAAACAAAAGAAAAAATACAAAACTGAAAATGTTAGTAAATTGAGGAAAAATTAATGAGGCTAAGTTTTTGAAATAGCTGAGAATTTCTATGAAGACAGCTTAGTGGAAGTGCGGTATAGGAAATACTGAGTTCAAGTGGCCACTACTAAGGAAGACACCTGAGTGGAAAGGAACACAGGACAGGCTGAATGAGGAACTCCTCACACACAGAAACAGGAGACACTCATGTATTCGAGCAGTGGACCCTCACAAAACCTACAATTGTCAGGCAGTTGGATATACGGAATAAAGAAAGCATTTCTGTCTCTGATGAATGGGTAAAAATAATTTTTTTTCTAAAATAAGAGAAAAATGCTTAGATTTTCAAGACTTTTGTAATATTATAGGGTTTATTCTTTGTCTTCCAGGAAGTACAGCAGCTGTCAAAAGAATACTTTCAAAAAAAAAAGAAAAGAATATTTTCTGTTATGAACAGTATGTGGTCAAAGGAGAAATCTAGATTAAGTGTTGAGACCATAAGGGTTATGTTAGTTGTAAAACAAAACTGTGTCACGGAGTGTGAGAAGCTTTATGATAAAATGTTGAAAGACCAAAATTTGCTGCATAAGATTACTTCATCAAAGAAATATTAGTAGTACAATCGTGGTGAAATATAGTCGCCCTCTACATCTACTTAAATTTTTGTATGAAGGGAAGCCAGGATGGCTCAGCGGGTTAAGTGTTCGCTTTGCATCCCTGGGGACCAAGGATCAAATCCCAGCCTCAGCCCTTGAGGACCCATATGATGTACTGAGGTGTGCTTCCCATTCGGGAGGCCCCCAGTTCGGTTCTTGCTGGGGCAAGCTTCCCATGTGGGAAGCTCCAGGTTCAACCCCCGTTCGAGGGGCCATGCCTCCCATGCAGGAGGCCCACAGCCCGGTTCCCACCCTGCATGGCCCCCGCCCACCTGTGTGGAAGGAAACTATGTTAAAAACCTGATGACGTACAACTATGGAGACTGCTCTGGGCCCTCTCTCTTCTCTGTCTCTGTCAAAAAATAATAATAAATAAATCTTTAAATTTTTGTATGAGTTGTCACTGAAGAATAATTGTTAGCTCAGTATGTTTATGTAATACAGCTTATCATCTTACTTTTTCATGAATGTGGAGTATTACATAACCCCATTCCATTTTTTGTCATCCCAATATCCAGGTATATCTCAAGGACATATGGTCAGCCCACAAATATCTGAAGCAAAATACTGGCCCTAAACAGCCTTTATTGCAAAGATTACTGCTGTGTATGTTGTCACAACAGTGCTTCTGTTACATAAGTTCTTCCTACTTTTAATTCAGTGGTTACATATGGGCTTTCATGTCATTACCTTGGAAATTTAATTTAAGCCATGTTGATGAGTTTAGTTTCCTGCCAAATAATCTTTTTAGTTTTTATGAACATCATCCTCTCTCAGGAACCTGTCATTCTGTTATTGCCATACTTAATACTAACAATAAAAACAATTAACATTTATTATGCACTTACTATATGTCCGGGGGTCTGCTGGTAAATGGCACAGAATACACACATTTATTATAAATTTTACAGATAAATAATATTAGGGGATGCCGGGATGGCTCAGCAGATTGAGCATTCGTCTTGCAGCCTCAGGGTCTCAGGATCAAGTCCTGGCCCCAACCTGTGCAGACGCATATGCTGAACTGGGGTGTGCCCCCAGTGTGGTTCTCACTAAGGCGAGCCTCCTGTGTGGGAGGCCCCTGGTTGAGCTCCAGCCTGGGGCATGCTTCCCTTATGGGAGACCCCCAGCTTGCAGGGGCATGCCTCCCATGTGGGGTGCACCTCCCGTGTGGGGTTCCCCTGCTGCCAGTTCCTACCCTGTGTGGCCCAGCACCCACCTGTGGAGTGAAGCTATATAGGAAAATAGTGACGTGCAACTGGGCCTTCCCCCTTTTCTCTGTCTCTCTCTGTCAAGAACAACAAAAATAAATGCAAATTCCATATAACCAAGTTATTCGCAAAAAACGTTTTGTTTAAAAAAAAAAAAAAAAGGACCTAGAAAAATGATCAACCCGGGTAGCAAACCTACAACTGCAATTGATGAATGAGTGTGATTTGGTAAGAATGTTGGGTGACATTTTCATTTACATTAATGAGTAAGATAAAAGTGAGCAATCAAACATTTAAGAACTTCTCTCATATGTCAATGATGTATCTGACCTCACTGCTGAGTTAGATAATAAGATAATAGTTTTTTTAATCCTGGAGGAATATTTCCTTAATTTTTTTTTGTTATTCACAACGTAATACCTACAGTTACAAAACATTTTATTTTCTTTTTCTTTTTTTTTTTTTTTTTATTGTTAAATTTAATGGGGTGACATTGGTTGGTAACAATTAGTTTCCAGATGTACACATCCACATCACATCACCCATGCATCGCATTATGTGCCCACCTCCCAGAATCAGGTCCCCCTCCACGACCATATATCCGGTGTCCACTCCCACCTCCTCTCCCCAACTCTCCCTCCCCCTTAACTCCTTCCTCCCTCTCCAGGTAACTACCAAACTATTGAGTGTGTCCATAATGCTGGTGCCCTCTCCCTCCTCCCCTCCCTCTCTCCCTCCCCCTCCTCCCCTTCCCTCAGGCAATCACCAAGCTATTGAGTGTCCATAGGTCTCTGTGTCTTTGTAACTTTCAGTTTTATATTCCACCTATAAGTGAGGTCATATGTTTCCTGATTCTTTCAGTCTGACTTATTTCGCTTAATAAGATGGTCTCTAGGTCCATCCATGTTGTCACAAATGACTGTATTACAAAACATTTTAAAATTTAATCTGTATTAACATTTTTCCATCACTTTCTTAAGCCTAGACAAATTAACAAATCAATCCTTGGTCTAAACATCACCATTATGGGTGCTTTCAAATTACCATGTCATTCAATATGGAATTGGGAAAAGATGAGTAAAGTACATTATATAGTATTTCCACCATACAGATAAAATAAACTTAAGAACATGATACTATAGTAAAATGTGACAAAATAAAGAACTGAAATGTTTTAACTACTGTCTTTGCTTTTAAATATGCTCACATTGCAACTGAAAAAAAATGAAAATCTATAGGGTTCTTCTCCATCCCTTTCTTTTCCTTATAAAACTATTTGTTGAAAATATGAGCCCTGTGACCTGCAGTTTCTCAGTCTGAATTTTCTTTCTTTTTTTAAATATTTTTGTTTTTGAGAGACAGAGAGAGAGAGAGAGAGAGAGAGAGAGAGAGAGAGAGAGAGATACAGAGATAGAGAGAAGGGGGAGGGCCCAGAACAGTCTCCATAGTTGCACATCACTGGTTTTTCCACATAGTTTCATTCCACAGGTGGATGAGGGGCTGCACAGGGCAGGAACTGGGCCTGGGTCTCACCCTGGTGAGAACCAAACTGGGGAACTCCCCAGTTCAGCATATGGGTCTACATGGGCCGGGGCTGGGATTCGATCCTTGGTCCCTGGGGCTGCAAAGCGAGCGCTTAACCCAGAGCCAACCGGCTTCCCCACAGTCTGGATTTTCTTGATTTCATATTCCTGATATAGTTTGTGTTCTCTGTATTTGCTGAAAATTCAAAGTTGTATTTAGAGCCTGATTCAGATTCCAGGCTCAATTCCTTTGACAAAGGTTATAAGAGAGGGTCAAATATATGGAGATGGAAGGAGAACTGACCTTGGGCAATGAATACACAGTGAAGCACACTGATGATGAACTATAGAATTGTATGCTTGAAGTCTATATCCAACCAATATCACCCCAACAAACTTAGTAAAATTAAAGACTAAGACGTCTTGTGTTCTTTCTCAGGTGGCATGCAGTTTCTAGCTATGTCTTTTTATGATGTTAGTAGCCACTAATGCTTAATAGTTGTATTTATTAACTAAATCGGAGGGGTATATTTATTAACTCAATCATTAGCTGGAATACTTACATATAGAGATGTTTACCATCACCTGCCATTAGTTACCCAGTGGTCACGGGCATATAGAAAAGATAGGATAAATGCTTCTTTCCCTTTATTGCCAGTTTTCAAGAAAATATCATTATGAATTCATGGGTTAAAATATATTAATGGGTCTCAATTCCCTGCAATTATTCTCATTGAAGCTCATGCTATCCTATCTTCAGCCAGTGGAATCTTCAAGTTACCCCATCCTTTTAACAAGATCCTAGAAATATTTATGGCTTCCTAGCTACCTGCTATAAGACCTTCCAGGGTCATCTTGTACATTTCTGGAGCACAAGACAGGATCAGCCACATCGCTTAAAACCTTCATTTCTTTTCATGAGAAATTATATTTCAAGGTTAAAATTTAGGTTCCAGAGATGGTACCTGGGTTGGTCATTTTTCCAGAACTTTTCAGTGGACAGATTATAAGAGTACACATATGTACATATAGATACATAAACTATCTCATGACGTCATATTGGTACTCCAGTTCAAATTACTAAGACTATAGAGTTCACTTATTACAGCTGTGACTCCTTCCTTCCACTATGAGAATTTTGACTCTCAGGGGCTCAGGGGATAGAACATCCCAGAAGTATTTATTTAAAATCATATTACATACACATCTATCAGAATATCACCAATATGATTGCTGAAAACATTGAAACTTTTGCATGCTTTCTCCATTCTTCAGTTGTAAATTTTGTACTAAAATAAATTTTTATTTGTAAGGGTATATGTGGTCATTAAAGACTGTGTATATTCTCCCTGCTGGCCCTAATTTAGTCATATTCATATAAGCAATTTAATATTTATTGCTCAGAAAGCTGGGATGGCTCAGCGGGTTAAACGCTAGCTTTGCAGCCCCGGAGCCAAAGGATCGAATCCCGGGCCCAGCCCATGTAGACCAACATGCTGAACTGGGGAGTGCCCCCAGTTCAATTCTTGTCAGGACCTATGTAGGAGGGTCCTGGCCCAGCTCCTGCCCTGTACAGCCCTGTGCCCACCTGTGGAGTGAAACTATATGGAAAACTAATGCTGCCAACTATGGAGACTGCTCTGGGCCCTCCCACTTCTCTCTGTCTCTTTTGTCAAAAAAAAAACAAAAATAAATATTAAAAAAATATATATTTATCACTCAACTGCCAATCCTTATGTTGATGTTTCTAAGACATTTTAGTAGCCCGAAACTCATTCTGTAATTGATTCTTAAAGATGGGAAGTATTTTTTGAATATAAATGCTCATAACAATGTGTTTTATACTTCAGAATAAGTTTTGTTGGACAGAAAATCCTTGACTGACTTTCCTTGAGAATCTTAAATATGTTTTTTTCATTTTCATCTGGTATAACATGTGGCTGTTAAAAATTCTGATAATCTGGGGAAGTCAGGATGGCTCAGTGGGTTAAGCGCTCACTTTGCAGCCCCGGGGACCAAGGATCGAATCCTGGCCCCGGCCCGTGCGGACCCATATGCTGAACTGGGGAGTGCCACCAGTTCAGTTCTCACCGGGGCGAGACCCCGGCCCAGTTCCTGCCCTGTGCAGCCCCGCGACCACCTGTGGCATGAAACTATGTGGAAAAACTGATGATGTGCAACTATGGAGACTGCTCTGGGCCCTCCCCCTTCTCTCTGTTTCTGTATCTTTCTCTCTCTCTCTCTGTCAAAAACAATAAAAATAAATCTTTATAAAAATTCTGATAATCTAATCCTTTCCCTTACAAATCACATACCGTATTTTCCGGCGTATAAGACGACCGGGTGTATAAGACGACCCCCTAATTTTACAGTTAAAACATAGGTTTAGGCCTATATTCGCTGTATAAGACTACCCCCCACTTCCGAGGCTGTAGTCTTATACAGCGAATATAGGCCTAAACCTATGTTTTAACTGTAAAATTAGGGGGTCGTCATATACGCCCGGTCGTCTTATACGCCGAAAAATACGGTACCCTTTTAAAACAGTTGCCCAAAAGATTTGCTTCATTTTCTTTACAGTTGAGTAATTTCACAGAACTATGACTTGGTATTGGTTATTTTAGGTCAGTGTTAGGTTTTTTGGTGTACTCTTTCAATACAAAATTTCTTTTCTAATTTCAGGACAATATTCTTGAAATATTTTTAATGTCTTTGCTTGCCTTGGTGTTCTTTATGAACTCTTATCAATACTATGCTGGATCTATGTCAGGGGTGTCCAACCTCTTGGCTTCCCTGGGCCACATTGGAAGAATTGTCTTGGGTCACACTAATAATACCAATAGCTGATCAGCTTTTAAAAAACAAAAACAAAAAAACCAAATTTTCATGTTTTAAGAGAAAAGTTTAAAAATTTGTGTTGGGCAGCATTCAAAGCCATCCTGGACAGGATCAATCCGTTTCTGCCTACCCTCAATGTCATTTTTAATCTTTTAAATTATTTCTTTAAATCTTTCATTTTTAACTTTTAACTTTTTCTCTTAAAGCGTTACTTACCTATTTATTTGCTTGTATGTTTCTACTTACAATTCTGAAATATTTTCTAATTCTTTCCTGAGTTTTGCCATCTCATTTCTTCCTTCTTTTATGTTCTTTCATGTCTTCTATCATTTCTTATAGAGCTTGAGCTCATTTTTGGAATAACAGGTTATAGTTTTCTTTTATGGGCATGCTTCTAGCATACTTCGTTTCCATAGGGCAGGGGTGGCCAACAAGTTGATCGCGGTTGACTGGTCGATCGCGAGGCCAATTTTGGTCAATCGTCGATTGCTCGCAATGTCTGGGGTGGAATTCCGTGTACCATGGACTTTGAAGCGATTGTAGAAGACAAAACTTTCTAGCAATAGTTTAATGCATTCTGGGAATTTGCCAAGGTCATAAATTCCTAGAATTCTGACAGCCTGACACTGTGATCTCCGCCCACCCAGACAATACATTTTGACTTATGTGTTACACTT
>PVKE010036552.1:5000-16342 GCA_004027555.1 Craseonycteris thonglongyai | reverse complement strand
TACATTACTATACTGTACTAATGTGTATTGTAATTTGTTTCATATTTTTTGTGCTTCAAAAACCGAAAAAAAAGGTCAGAACGGATTAACCGGATTTACATTGAACCCTATGGGAAACTGTGCCTCGGTTCACGACCAATTCGGTTCGCGACCAGAGTCAGTTCACGAATTAAGTTCGTGAACCGAGGTACCACTGTACATGGCTGGATACTTTCGGGACAGCCCTCGTATGCCAGGGAGCAAGATCTCAGATGCTCCAGAGAGTAACGGTTTGCAGTTAACTTTATGCATTTGAGATTAAGAAGAGAACATAAGGAAGATTACACGAGGTGGGAGAAAGCAAGGCAGTGATCAGATTACAGGATAGCTATGATTACATGCTCTCTTGCACACTTTTGGGGGGAGGGGTCTGAAAAGGGGCATTCCAAAGGTGCGTAAACCTACATGCACAGAAACAACAGACAGGGCTGCTGATGGCAAAGATAAGCCTGTTCCTAAAGAAGATATGCCTGGGTGTGACTACTTGCCATGACCTGCTCAGTTAGGAATTTGGGATCCGATTAACCTGTGAGGTTACTTTCCATAGAATCCCCTTTTCATCTACAAAGCCAGAAAAAAGCGTCTATAAGAGCTGAGTCCTAGTCTTGCATATAATTGTAAAATTTATATCTGCAACCAGAAGGCAGCACTTTAACCAAGAGAATAGGCTTTATATCCAACAGACAAGGGTTCAGACCTAGTCTTTCTACTTATTTGCTCATGGGACATAGGCAAGTGATGAATCATGCGTTTTAGTCCATACATTAGTATAATGGGAATAACATTTTCTGGATTGCAGCGTTGTTAAAAGATTTAATGAGGTAAAACAATTAAAGTTTGCTGTTTCTCAAACATGAATGAATGTTTGAACTACCTGAGAATCTTGTTAAACTATAGATTCTGGCTCAATGCTTCTTAGAAGTTGCTAAGAATCTTCATTTCTAACAAGTTCTCAGGTGCAGTTCATGGAGCTGATCCACTGGCCACACTTCAAGTAGCAAGGATGTAAAGTACTTACCAAATGAGAGACTTTAAACATCTGTAACTTAAAATTTTAAAATATTTTTTTTTTACTTGCCAAAAAAGTTGCAAAAAAATAATACAAAGAATTTTCAGAGACCCTTTTTCCAGCTTCCCCAAATGCTAACTCTGCATATATAATCATAGCAAAATGATCATAACAAGGAAACTGACATGGGAACGATATTTACTAATTTTCAGACATTTTCCAAATTTCATCAGGTGCCTCACTAATACCCTTTTTCTGGACCAGGAGCCATACAAGATCACGTATCATATTGAATCACCCTGTCTCTTCCATCTCCTTTGATCTGGGACAGATTACATGAGAGACTTTCAGTGGGAGCCAACTAGAAATGCAGTGATGACCCATTTGAATTTCTTACTCATCTTTGAACTCAAAGGATCCTCACACATTAGGTTCATAAGAAACTCCTGGGGAGTTTGTTTTACACGTTCACACTTCCAGAAACTACATCTACTGGGTTTGGGCGATGTTTGGGAATATGTATTTTTAGTAGCAGGCCAGCGGGCTACAATGCCAGGGGACCAGATTTTGAGAAACAATGCCCAAGAATGGCTGACACAGCTTCTGTTGACACTCTGATCTCTCCTTTTACAAGAACAAGCTGCCTCTATTTCTTAAAAACGCGTTTTAAAGCATTACATTGACATAGTACCATTTCTAGAGATAGGATAGATCTGCTTCCCCATATCTACGCCTTTCGTAACACAACTGGAAGCACCACAACACGCCCTGTATTGCACTTTGCCTTGTCACCTAACACCCTTTGATTTCCCACGGTTTCTGGGAAGTTCTGTGTTTTCGCCTTCTCGAAGTTTGCCACAAGGGGGCACCCGTGACTTCCTCTTAGTACTCAGTGCTCACAGAGTTGCCAAATTAGTAAGCAATTAGCAAGTGATTGAATCAAGGACCACTGATAATAATAAACGATGTGGGGTATGCAGGCCTCTGGGCTGTCCTGGGCAGAAAAGGCAGCTGTGAATAATACAGCAGTGTGCAGGGGCTCAAACACAGAACTGCAGGCTTGTTCCTGTATCAGGTCCTCCTGATCTTTTTCACATCCCTTTCCCCTGGGGCCAGTGAATAGAAATAACACTCTTCATCTACACCCACCCTCATCATCCCTAGCACTCTCAAGGGGCTTAGAAAAGAAGGGCCACGCTGTGCCGGTGATTACCTTATTGTTCACGGGCAGAGAGAGCTCAAATCTGTACTAGGCTATACCTAGGGGTGTACTGGTAAAATGTAACAACCATCACTCCAAACAAACAAAAACAAACAAACAAACGAACATTTTTAGAATTTACTGGTTTCTGTGGAGGTAAACATTCCCATCATGGCTGATGTCATGCTATCAATGTGATGTCATTAAATGCCCAGTTGGAAAGAACTGTGTTTATAGTATGTCTACCATACAAATACAATGGTGTAATCTTAATAGCATAGAGGAGAGTAAATATAGTAAAATACCTAGAAAGTAATGAGGCTTGAGAGTTTATTATCTTTGTTATTTCTAATTTTTAATTTAATAAAATACACATGCAATAATATTTACCACTTTTAACCATTTTAAGTGCACCATTTATTAATGTTAAGTATATTCATGTTGTTGTAAAATCAATCTCCAGAACTGTACCCATTTTGTAATCTCTATACGCTTAAAAAAAACCTTCAGTTTCCCAGGACCCAGCCCTGACAACCAGTATTGTACTTTACATTTCTATGAGTTTGATATTTTACCTTATATAAGTTAATCATACAGTATTTGTCTTTTTGTCACTGGTTTATTTTACTTTGCATAATGTCCTCAAGATTCATCCAGGGTGTAACATGTGACAGGATCCACTTCCTTTTTTATGGCTGAATAGTATTCCATTGCCTATATATAATTCATTTTCTTCATCTAGTCATCTGTTGATGAACACTTAATTGGATTGCTTCTACCTCTTGGCTATATGGATAATGCTGCTATAAATATGGGTGTGCAGAGATTTCCAGATCCTTCTTTTAATTTTTAATGTACAGGATGTCTCTAAAAATGTATCCACACTTAGCACAAACTCACATAATTTTTTCTCCCTTTCAGGTTTAACTGCTTTGGAATAATGGGGGAAGACTTCACACCACCAGATTTTTTTTTTATAAGGATACATAAAATATAAAGTTTATAGTACAAAACTGGCAACAGCCTACGGCTTGAAGGTAGCCATTGAACGAGAATGTGCACAAATGCCAAATGATTCTTGATGTTTGCGATTGTATCGCTTTGTGTTGCCTGCAGTGCCTGGACCAGAATGGATATTAGTTTGAAAACAGGCGCTGACAAAAATAGTATTCATTTCTGAATATTCTTTTCAGCGTGTGTTCACATTTTGGGGGGAAACTCTGTATAGGAGTATATTATTGATATCAATCCCTTTTCAGATATGTGATTTGCAATATTTTCTCCCATCCTATACATTGCCATTCACTCTTGATTGTGTCCTTTGATGCATAGTTCTTTTGTTTTTTTTTAATGATTTCTTTTTTTTTTTTAGACTTATTTTTATTGTTTTTGACAGAGAGAGACAGAGAGAAGAGGGAGGGCCCAGAGCAGTCTCTATAGTTGCATGTCATTATTTTTATACATAGTTTCATTCCACAGGAGGGCCGGGGCTGCACAGGGCAGAAACTGGCTGGGGGCCTCCTGCATGGGAGGCACACCCAGGGCGGGAGCTGAACTGGGGGCCTCTCACATAGGAAGCTGGCCCAGGTGAGAACCAAACTGGGGGCACACCCCAGTTCACCATATGGGTCCTCACAGCCCGGGACTGAGATTCAGTCCTCAGACCCTGGGGCCACAAATGAGTGCTCAACCTGCTGAGCCATCCTGACATCCCCAGTTTTTAGTTTTGATGTAGTTCAATATATATATATATATATATATATATATATATATATATATATATTAACTGTTGTTGCCTGTGCTTTTGCTGTTATATTCAAGAAACATTGAGAAATCTAATATCATGAACTTTTTCTGTTTTCTTTTAAGAGTTTTATAATTTTAGGTCTTCCACGTAGGTCTTTGATCCATTTTGAGTTGATTTTTATATACAAGGTCTGACAATTAAGTTCATGAACTTGCCACCATGTGCTTCTTTTGGCAGCACTGTATGCACAACTCAGTAAGGTTTCATAACCTTGGTATATCAGTGTTTCACAGCAGTGTTTCTGTTCACGTGTGGCGGTGTCTTGCTGAATGGTGTTCATTATTGTTAGTGTTTTTGTGTGCTGTCACAAAAATGTCAGAGCTTGAATTGGAGCAATGAGCAGACATTAAATTTCTTGTTAAACCTGTGAAGAGTAAAAGTGAAATCAGGGACATGTTAGTCCAAATTTATGGGGATGGTGTCATGAAGAAAACAACAATGTACAAATGGATTAAATGTTTTTTTTGAAGGGAGAGAAAGCATCACTGATGAAGAGAGATCAGGGTGGACAGTAATGAGCAGAACTGACAAAAACATTGTAAAAATTCACTGAATTGTGCATCAAAATCATCGGCTGACTGTGAGAAGCATAGCAGACCAAATAAACATAGAGAAACAGGGAAATCTTCACTGAAAATCTTGGCATGAGAAGGTGTGTGCAGAAATGGTCCCAAAAGAGCTCACTGATGGACAAAAGCAAAGGAGAGTCCAAGTTTGCCAAGACCTTTTGGAGAGGCAAGATGATGTTTTGGGCCGTGTTATCACTGGTGATGAAACATGGGTGTACCGATATGACCCTGAAACAAAGCATCCAAGTGCACAATGGAAGTCAGCTAATTCACCATGACCAAAAAAGTTCTGTCAGTCCAAATCAAGAGCTAAGCCTTTTGATGTCAGAGGGATTGTTCATTATGCATTTGTACTAACTGAACAAACAGTCAACCAAATTGACTATTTAGAAGTGCTGAAAAGGCTGCATGAAAAAGTTAGACAAAATTTACCTGAACTTTCTACCAACAACTCATGGCTCTTGCATCACAACAATGCACCAGCTCACACAGCACTGTCTGTGAGGAAGTTTTTAGCCAGTAAACAAATAACTGTATTGGAACACCCTCCCTACTCACCTGATCTGGCCCCCAATGACTTTTTTCTTTACCCAGAGATAAAGAAAATGTTGAAAGGAAGACATTTTTATGACATTCAGGACATCAAGGGTAATACAACAACAGCTTTGATGGCCATTCCAGAAAGAGTTCCAAAACTGCTGTGAAGGGTGGACTAAGCACTGGTATCAGTGCACAGCTTCCCAAGGGCAGTGCTTCAAAGGTGACTGTCATATTCAGCATTAAAGTATGTAGCACTTTTTGTAGGATGAGTTTGTGAACTTAATTGTCAGGCCTCATATTTAAAAGTTTGTTATTTAGTTTCCAAATATTTAAGATTTTTCTAGATCTCTCTCTGTTAATTATCCCAATTTAATTCCATTGTGGTCAGAGCAAATACTTTGTATGATTTAAATCCTTTTAAATTTGGGGATGCCGGGATGGCTCAGTGGGGTAAGTGCTTGCCTTGCAGCCCTGGGCCCATGCAGACCCATATGCTGAAATGGGGTGTAGCCCCAGTTTGGTTCCAGCTGGGGTGTGCTTCCCATGCAGGAGGCCCCCGACCCAATTCCTACCCTGCACAACCCCCGCCCACCTGTGTGGAATGAAACCATGTCAAAAACTGATGACATACAGCTATGGAGACCACTCTGGGCCCTCCCCCTTTTCTCTGTCAAAACAATAAAATAAATTTAAAAAAAAATCCTTTTAAATTTACTGAGATTTGTTTAATGGCCCACAGTATATCTTTGTAAATGTTCAAGTGCATTTGAAGCAAATGTGTTCTCTGCAGTTGTTGGATAGAGTTCTACAAATATTAGTTAAATCAATTTGCTTGATAATGTTCTAGTTAAGTTCTCACTGATTTTTCTACTTGTTCTGTTAGGTATTGAAAAGAAGGTATTGAAATCTCCATATTTTTCCTTTCAATTCCATGGCTTTTGTTTCATGTATTTTTTTTTAAGATTTATTTTATTGTTTTTGACAGAGAGAGAAAGAGAGAGAGAGAGAGAGAGGAGAGAAAACAGGTAGGGCCCAGAGCAGTCTCCATAGTTGCAGTTCAGCATATGGGTTTGCCTGGGCCGGAGCCAGGATTCGATCTCCAGACCTTCTGGTTGCAATGCAAGTGCTCAACCTGTTGAGTTATCCCAGCACCCCAGGTTTTTCTTTTTTTTATGCAACCAGACAACCTTTGCCTTTTAATTGAGTTGTTTTACACCACTAGCATTTAATATTATTATTGATGTGGTTGGGTTTAAATCTACCATGTTCATATTTATTTTTTATTTACTCTGTCTTCTGTCTCCTTTTTTGTTTCTGCTTTCCTTTAGGTCAATAGAATATTGTTTATTTTACTTTATCTTTTTTCCTGGCTTATTAGCTAGAGCTCTTTATTTATTTATTTTTAAAGATTTATTTTATTGATTTTTGACAGAGAGAAACAGAGAGAGAGAGAGAGACAGAGAGAAGGGGGAGGGCCCAGAGCAGCCTCCATAGTCGACATTAGTTTTCCATATAGTTTCACTCCACAGGTGGGCACAGAGCTGTGCAGGGCAGGAACTGGGCCAGGAGCCTCTCACATAGGCCCCGGCAAGAACTGAACTAGGGGCACACCCCAGTTCAGCATGTGGTTCCGCATGGGCTGGAGCCAGGATTCGATCCTCGGTCCCCGGGGCTTCAAAGCAAACGCTTAACCTGCTGAGCCATCCCAGCTTTCCCTTATTTTGTTATTTAGTGATTGCTTTAGCACTTTCGGTATACATCTATAAATGATCATAGTCTAATTTCAAGTGATATTATACAACTTCAAGTATAGAATAAGGTCCTTAGGTCCTCTCCCTTTGCTGACATTTGTGCTACTGTTGTCATACATTTCCTGTCTTCTTATGTTATAATGCCATAAATACACTATTATTTTTAGTGTATTTAGCTTCAAAAAGTCAATTATCTTTTTAAAAGACTAAAAAGGAAAAAAGGTTTTTTGTATGAACATACATATTTATCACTTCTGATATTCTTAGTTTGTATGCATCCAACATTCAGAATAATCAGTAAGATGTCATTCATGCCTAAACTTACAAGTTTCCTGGAATGGCCAACAAGTTGCACACAGATTTATTGCTTCACTTTACAGAAGGGAAGACAGTGCGAGAATTTCTTCCACTATCATTTTTCAGCCTTTTGGCTAAGATCAAGTGACTTTCTTCCACCTTCCAACCTTATGAAAAGGGACTATTTCTGCTTACAAATGAAGCCTCTTTGGTGTTTATAACTCTTAGCTTTGAATACAAAATCTACATCTGGTTTATATTACGTATCCACAAATGCACAATACTTTGCACTTGTCCTCACTGAAGCTAAACTGTTACTTAAACATGTGAACTCAGAAGTTAAATTGGTTTGGAATTACATCCTACCTGGACAGGTTGCCTTTCCTGATTTCTCATCTGTAAATTGGGAGGGTTTTCTTTTTTTTTCTTTTCTCTTTCTCTTTTCCACTAACATGTGGCCACATAGCTAATAGTAGTGTAACCTGTACAATCACATCCAATTGCCTTAGTTATGAGAATAACACAAGAGAATGCAAAGTACACACAGCAGTCCTGGCACTTAGTAAGTGCTCAATAAACGTTACCTGTTAATAGGGCTGGAGTAGATAATGTGAAGAGGAAAGTGGCCAAACATGGTCTTCATAAACCATGTGAAGTTTGGAATTCACACCAAGGGCATTAAATACAGTCACATTTGAGTTGTAGACAGAAGGCTGTGGCAGCAGAATGATCTGGGGGAAGGTGTGGAATGCAGACCGGAGCAGAGCAGGCAGGGAACTGCAGTAGTCCAGGGAGCCACTGCGGTGGCCGGCATGCTCGTGGCAGCAGGACAGACGAAAAGGTATCAACTGAATCCATACCAGTTAAAAAAAAATCATTTTTTGCCTGATAGACATGAGAGGGTAGGTGGAAGAAAAAGGATGACGTGGGTTTCTGGCTCACTAATATGGAGATATAAATTGTAGTGTCATTTATTAAGATAGAGAACACTGAAGAACCAAATTGCATATGCAGGTTGTTTTAAGGGAAAGAAGGAAGAGTAAAGTTGACTTTAGTGTGGAACATGTTCAATTAGAAGCATATTGAAGAAATACAAATACAAATGATCAATACACAGCATATAAGGCTTTGGAAAAGCACTGTCGAATAGAACTTTCTGCAGTGATGTAAATGTCATCCATTTATTTGTTCTGTCCAATGTGATAGCCACTAGGCCAAATGGCTTTGGTTGTTTGAAATATGGCTAGTGTCCGGGGCGGGGCGGGGTGTGTGTTGAATCTTTAATTTAATTTACATTTAAGTGTTAATGTGGTTAGTAGCTAACATATTGAACAGCACAAGGTTGGAATTTAGAGTCAAGAGCACAAATGATAATAAAATTTTAAAACTTGACTCGAGTCAAATCAGATTAGTTTAAGGGAAATTAGAATTGGTTTTATGATGGCTACCTTGCAAGTAAGATCTTACAGAATCCCTAGTTTGACCATAATAGCATATGAACTTTATTATATACATTAAATGTGTCATGAACTTATTTATATAAATTCTAAGCACAGTCAGTACCTTAAATTAGTTCACTACGAAGATGCATAGTTCATCCACCAATCAAATATTTTTCCAGGCTCAAATGTGTGGGGATGGGTGGGGTCAGGAGGCTCTCATTTCTAGAATTTACGTATCTGAAGAAAAATCAATGATCACTCTAAGAATATCCCCTGTAATGACTTTAGTCATAACGTGTCTCATCTTTCCAGACTAGAGACCAAATATTTCCAATCTATCCACAATACAATTCTCATTTCCATGATTATTCTGAGTGTGTTTTCTGGAAACCTAACATTTTCATTTCTTGAGGTAGACAAACTGAAATAATAAAAAAAAGTTGCAACTACTTAAAACAACGGCTTGATACAAGGGTAAACTTGTGTGTATTACCTTCTGGTTAGATATTTGAAGCTACGTTAAGTATTGTGGTGTGTGGCAAAAATATGTGTAAGTCTTAACCCCCAGACCCTGTGAATATTATCTTGTATGGCAAATTATGTGATTAAATCAAGGGTCAAGGGTTTGTCCTGGATTACCTGGGTGAGTTCTACACACAATCCCATGTATCCTTAGCAGAGAAAGGCACAGGAATTTCAGACACATTGAGAGAAGGCAACCGAAGAGACTTTGAAGCTACGCCACCACCATACACCAAGGTTGTCAGGCAGCCATCAGAAGTTGGAGGAGGCAAGAAATAGATTTCCTCCTATAGTCCCCAAAGGGAACATGTCCCTGCTGAGACCTGGATTTCAGCTCAGTAGAGCTTATTGTGGATTTCTGGACTTCAGAACTGTGAGAGACTGTGTTGTTTTAAGCCATCAAAGTTGTGGTTGGTAATTTATTAGTACAGCCAAGGGAAATTAATACGTGTGGTCAGAAATAAAGTTTCAGCGAAGACCAATGTTCTATATAGTACTAATAGTCTAGAGAGACCAACCTGTTTTATAAAACTACAAACGTACGGCAGATTATTCTCTAAGCCTAAATTCTCTATCAAAATGCACTATTTTACATTTTGCATATATGAAAAAATTTTTTTTGTTGTTGTTGAACCTAATTTGTTAATAATGCATCTGTATGAGAAAATACTGGAATTGTCTTCTGGTTCTTGCAATATTGTATTTCATAGATAATTTCCAAAGCTGGATAAATGTTACATTTATTTTAAAACTCTCAAATAAGATGACACATTAGACATTTTGTCTAATGCTAACTCTAATTTTAATGTCATATTTAATTTTGTCTAGCCTATCATTCAATGCATAGCTTAGAGAATGTCAGCTACATGAAGACAGGGACTTTGATCACTGCTGTGTCCCCAACATCTACAACAGTGCCTAGCATAGTCCTCTATAGCTGTTACTTTCCAACTTTTTTTTAAAATAATTTTTTTGATAAAATAACATTAATACATAAAATAGATCAAAGTAAACCTGCTCTACTAGGTATTAATGAGGAGTGTGAACTCCTCTTACCTGCCTGTAACATTTTATGCGTTAACATTGTAGTATATTCTACATATTATATTATTATAGTCATAAACCAAAAACCAAAAAACTCCTAAATTTGGAGTTCAGAAAACGCTGATTTTTGAAAAGCAAAATTTATACCTAGGGTAAAAAGTCAGTTTGGTAGTTTTTTGTTTTTTTTTTTTGAACTTTGCTTATGAAATGGACAAAATAATACCAGAGTGACAGAATCAGTAGTACCAATTTCTTAAACACAACAGGAACAAAGGTTACTAAGATGTATTAGAAATCTGTGTTCAGGCTTATCCACCAAGTAGGGGGTTACAAACAGCAGCAGCTTTGGTATCTGGCGCATGAGTTAAAATCCTAGACTGTGTCAGTTTAACCTTGAGTGAATCTCCCCTAAAATATGGTGGTAACCCTAGTGTTAGGCTGACCAGACGTGCCATTTTAAACAGGGCAGTACTGTTGTTTTCTGCCTCATTTTTAACGGTACTTCTGTCAGCCTACCTAGTATCTACTTAAAAGTTACTGTGAGGATTAAACCAGGTAATTACTATGCATAGGATGTTACATTGTAAATACAGGGTTAGTAACTAGGCTAGAGATCAAAGTTCCTTGAGGCCTCTCTCCCTTTCCCTAAGGTTTTAGTGTTTAAATTACCAAAGCTGTAGTTTGTATCAATTCCCTTATTTTAAAATGTGAATATTATTTTCTCTGCATCTGAGTTGGTATGGTCCAATAGCGAAGTGCTACATGAATGTGGATCATCACTGCCTATCCTCCCTGCCCCCACCACCCACACAATTCATTTCAAATTCCTAACTAGGTATGCTTGATGAAGACTTGTTTTATTCCCCAATCCATTTATAAACTTACCTGTTAAGAGTAGGCCTACTGGACACTTTGAGGACCCAGGCCTCATTCTATTTGCTGGGTTTCCTTTAGACATTTTAATCCTAATTATTATTGAGTACATTCAAACCAGCATTTAAAATATTTAGTCACACTGATTAATCACTAGAACTAAAAAGGCAGCTTTTTATCTTTTGCCTTAGAGAATGTAGATCAGAATAAACAAAAGTATCCAAATTGGAAGTCTGTCCCTTTGAGAC
>PVKE010036551.1:0-16340 GCA_004027555.1 Craseonycteris thonglongyai | reverse complement strand
GCTCAACCCACTGAGCCGTCCCGGCTTTCCCCTATTTTATTGTTTTTGACAGAGACAGAGAGAGACAGAGAGAAGGGTGAAGACCCAGAGCAGTCTCCATAGTTGTATGTTATCAGTTTTTGACACGGTTTTGTTCCACACAGGTGGGCGGGGGCTGCACAGGGCAGGAACTGGGCTGAGGGCTTCCTTCATGGGAAGCACATTGCAGTTTAGCATATGGGTCCACACAGGCTGGGATTCGATCCTCAGTGTTCAGGGCTACAAAGCATGTGATTAACCCGCTGAGCCATCCCGGCTTCCCCAAGCTACAATTCTTTAGAGAAGAGCAGGTCCCACCCTCATCCCATTTTCATGTCCCGAAGCAACTGCCCAAGTGCTGCGTAGGAGGCGGAGCCAAAACTGAGCACACAGGTGTCACTGAATCGAGGATTTGACAGATAACAGTCCTGAGCCCCCCAAGTGCTAAAGCTCTGGATGCTGGGTACTGGAGACGTGGGACCTTAGGACAGTAGGAACAGGTGAAATCTGTGTGGGGTTTTCTTACAGTCTTTTAGGCCTCACAGAGAGTGGAGGCTGCAGGGCTCAGATCTAAAAGGAATTGTCAGATCATGCAGTGCTGAGGGAAGCTGGAGTTCAGATGTAATCAGAGAAGAGCTCTCCCTGAAGACCTCAGGTATTTGGTTGAGACTCCCATGAAGACCATGCTTTAGGATGTCCTAGAGGAAGGCACATATCCTAGGACTACGAGTAAATAGAAATAATAGACCCGTCTTAACACAGATTAAAACCAAGCATCACAAGAACAAGAAGATGCCAGGAAAAAATTCAGTGTTTTTCAAAGAAGGCAATAGAACTCAGATTTTCCACAAAATACCATCCAAAATGTCCAGCATATAATAAAACTGTTTTAGACATAAAGAGGTTATTTAAAAGAACTGACAATCAAAGAGGGAAAAGCAGTAAACAGAAACAAATTTTACTTCAAGATGATCAAGATGTTGGAATTAGCAAAGATTTTTAAACACTTACTTAAGTATACTTAAGAAAAAATAAAAAGTCATGAAGAATCTTCTCAGAAAATGATCAACTATTAAAAGAAAAAAAATCAGGGGAAGCCGGGATGGCTCAGTGGGTTAAGCGCTCACTTTGCAGCCCCAGGGACCGGGGATCGAATCCCGGTCCCGGCCCGTGCGGACCCACATGCTGAACTGGGAGCTCCCCCAGTTCAGTTCTCTCTCTGTCTCTGTATCTCTCTCTCTCTCTCTCTCTCTCTCTCTCTCTCTCTCTCTGCCAAAAATAAATAAATAAATAAAAATATTTAAAAAAAAAAAGAAAAAAAATCAAAAATTTGAGAACAGTGAATGTATGATTTCTAAAATAAAAACTTCACTGGATTGACTTAAGAGCAAATTTGAGGTTGAAGTTAATATAAAGAAAGATCAATTAAAAATTTTCCAACCTGAAAAAAAAATTTTTTTTTCCAACTTGAAGAACAGAGAGAAGGAAGATTTTAAAAAATGAAGAGAGAATCAATAACTTGTACACCATTCTCAAGTGGGCTAGCATGTGTGTAATTGCATTCTCAGGAAAAAGGAGAAATTATGTCAGAAAAAGTATCTGAATAAAATTTACAAAGTTTCTGAACTTGTAAAACAATGTCAAATAAATTATGTAAGACACTTAGTGGACAAGAACCAGGATAAACTCTCATGCATGCATTTACAAAGCAAAAAACAACAGAAACCCTAGTCATAAGGATGAATCTGATTCCATTTTTTAATGTGTGCCTGCTTACAGCTCTTAAGCCTCACCTATCTCTCTCTTCCCCTAGTGATCAGTCTGAGAGATCTGATAGGAACACCTGGGTGCTCCCCACTTTGGCCCTGGTGGGAGATTCGAACCCTTCAGCTGTTGTTCACATGTGGGAAATGTCACTTTGGCCTCACCTCCTAACTACAATAAAACCTCAAGCTAGTCTCTCTTTCTTGCTCTGTTAAGCCACAACAGAACCTTTTGAGAGGATTGAATTGTTCTCCCCAGAGATCACAATTATATAAGTTAATTAGTCTTTTCCCACTGTGTTGGTGTAATGTGTGTCTGATGTCATTGATTGTGACATCTACATCAGATTTTCAGTGAGGTTTATCTACCACAGTAATACTAGACAAAAACTAGTCAAATTTCCAGATTAAAATATAAGATTAACTAGAAAATAACAAAACCAGATATAAAACAAGCACATTACATACTAAGGAAAAAAGATACAAACAGAAGGAAAAGTGGAATTTCTCTGAAGACCTACAGACATTCCTCACCATGAAAAATGAAGAACACTGGCAGACAGTAGGGACAAATTTGTGACCATGAAGGTCATGAATCTCATCAATTTTTTTCTAACTACTCAGCCTAAATATGTGTACTCTGGTTCTCTGAATTTCTGAGACATTCATTTTCTCTTTAATTCATTAAATTTAATGATAAAACAGTATCAGAAATGAAATACATTTTACCAGATAGTGTTAATTGTGTAACACAGACTCTAAGACTTATAAGACTAACAGAAGATTAATGAAAGGGATTAAGAAATACAAATTGGTAGTTAAAAAATAATCATGGGGTTCTAAAGTAAAGTATAGGAATATAGTTGTTAATATGGTAATAACTATGTATAGTGCCTGGTAGGTACAAATAGTAGTCAAGGAATCACTTCTTAAATTATATAAAAGGGGAAGCTGGGATGGCTCAGTGGGTTAAGCGCTCACTTTGTAGCGCCGGGGCTCGCTGGGGACCAATGATCGAGCCCCGGCCCCAGCTCGTGTGGACCCACATACTGAACTGGCAGCTCCCCCAGTTCAGTTCTCTCTCTCTCTCTCTCTCTCTTTCTCTCTCTCTCTCTTTCTCTGTCAAAAATATATTAAAATACAAGGAAATAACTTATTAAATTATATAAAAGTCTAACCACTGTGCCCTATACCTGAAATAATATAAACTAATATTGAATGACAACTGTAATTGAAAAAATAAAAAAATGGGAGAAAGGTAAGGGGGAAAAGAGGTTTAAATTTCCAGGTTTAAAACAAGTAAGTCATAGGGATGTAATGTACAGCATAGGAAATATAGTCAATAATCTGTGATAGCATGCTATAGTGTCAGATGGTTGCTGAATGTATGGTTATCACTTCTTTAGATATATCAATCTTGAACAACTATGGTGTACACCTGAAACTAATATAATATTGTATGTTAGCTATATTTTAATAAAAATCTTTAAAAAATAAAATTTAAAAATAGGACAATGTCCAATAAAGATAAGAAAAGTGATTTCTATAAAAGCTAAGCAACCAGCACCATCATTTAACTAGTAAATAACAGAATTGAAATTTAACTTCAAGCTTTCTTGATTACAAATCGTATCCTCTTGAAAGTGTCTATACTGAGACTAGAGACCTCCTAAATACATTCTATGGGAGCTAAAAATTTTCATTCACTTCTTATATATCTAAGAATCCTGATCTTAGGCTTTTCTCTATAGGTAAAGAAAAATAAAGTTTAATTTGTATGCTAAATTTTGATGCAGACTTTGTGTTTAAAATTGAGACTTGTGTTGATGAAAGAAGTAGACAATTAAGTAAAGAGATGAGTTGGTGATATGAATGTTATAAAACCCACACCTAAGACTTAGTCAGTAAACAAGGCTCAGTTACCACGTGTGAATGAATTGCCACACCAAAAAAATAATAAAAAAAACATACAGTATAATTCTTCAAACACTATTAGATATCACTCAAACTTCAAAGAATACCTGACTCTTTATATCCCAGTTCCAGTGGGAAGCAGCCTGAATTATCTTAATGTGCTAGTTAAAGATTACCTGTTTTGGTAAAAATGTGAAAAAGAGGGTAAGTGTAAATCATCAAAAAAGACAGATATTTGTCTAATTTTGTATATTCATCTCCTAGAACACAGTAAATACTTATATTACCTGTTGAATAAATGTATGCCAATAGAAATACAAGGAAAATGCATTTACAGAGCAAGTGACTATTTCTGTTTCTTTGGTGTTCACGTATTTTAGGTCAAGTTTGTCCAACCCATGTCCCATGGGCTGCATCAGCCAAAGACAGCTTTGAATATGGCCCTTCACAAATTCATGAACTTTCTTAAAACATTATGAGATTTTTTTTGAAAAAAATTTTAAGCTCATGAGTTGTCATTAGTGTTAGGGTATTTTACATGTGGCCTAGGACAATTCCTTTTCTAATGTTCCCCAGGGAAGCCCAAAGATCGGACACCTCTGTTTTAGGTTGTGCTTAACTTTTCAGATTGACCAATGATAGATCCAAGAACTTTTTCTATCCAATCATTGACTGAAGTAGTTCAGCAAACTTTCATTAACTTCAGCTATGCCAAATTAATAGATAAGATAGGGTCACTGTGTTCAAATTCATGAATGCCGCATACCAAAGCACAGCAGTGAAGTCATTCTGCAAGGCACAAATGGAAAGATCTACCCAGGTATAAGACCCGCTGCATTTCCACAGTAAACTTGACTAGGACCAAGAATGATGGGCAGGTAAAACAGACACTCGTAACCAAAAGACAAACTTTGCTCCAAAGGCTTATATGTTTGTCTGATAAATTGTACTTTTCAGAACTAGGAGGCCTGGTGATTTCCAATGTCAGAAACTTGGAGAAATTTCACCACCTTTACAGTCTGAGGGCAGGTTCAGTTCAGATAATTTATACACAGATCATTATATTAGGCTTTCACACCAAGTAAGGGAGTCTTAGCAAATCTTTGAAAGTACAGGCTAAGAAAGCTAAAAATATTTAAGAAGTTTATCATTTTTAGTGAACTAAAACACATTCAGCAATCTTTAATTTTAACTTGTCCTTCCAGTCATTTCTAAACAGACAAGAATTATCTGATATTCTAGCCATGCAAGCGAACACCCACCCACACACACATCTAATCTTTTTCCAACTTTCCAAGCTTAAAATAAAAGCCCAAAACATTAATTTTAAGGCATTTACAGTATTTGGAGCCTGAACAATGTTATGGACATGTTCAAAATTAGTTTACAACCTGAAAATTCCTTCTTACACAAGATGTGTCTCTTCCGGCCATCTCCGAGTACCTGATTCTGTCCAGTGAAAATAGCTCACAACAGTCTCGGCCTTAGAAAGGTGAAAAGCCTGCAAATTATTGCCCTAGGGAATCACACAACTGACACTAGTTAGTCTGAAAAATGCTACCTTTGCTTACATTGTTTTTTTTTGACATATATTTTTTGTACATCATCCAAGCCATTCCTGGCATTCTATAGGGAACTGAAACATTCCTGGGGACTAGTACAGTACAATGAAAGTAAAAGGCAATTTTTGTCTAAAAGTCATCAAATAATTCCAAAATACTTGTAACTTGGAGCTGTGTTCTTCATATTGCACGGTGACTGCCAGGTTCTGGAAACCTTGGGTTTATTAGTTTTTGGTTTTTATTTGTTTGTTTGTTTCTTTCTTTCTACCTTCATTTTTGCTGATGCCTAAATTTCTACTATCAAGAATTTATACATTTAGCTGGAGGATTTGATCTTTATTAAACTGCAAATTCCCCAGAGTTAGTTTTAATTCTTGTGGTTCACTCACTCCTTACTGAGGCCGCGGAAGGAAGACTTTGAGCAGAGGCAGGGAGAGAAGTAGAGGCTACTGGTACTGGTGAGGTCACCACACCATTGAAATGGGTAGCTCACAGTCACAAAGGGTTCACCTTAAGTTTGGCTTTTAACAATATATATGAGGCACCCACTGTTTCCACAAAACTATGTAAGGACTGGTAAAACATTTTATTATATTAGCTTTCAGGAAAACATATTCTAGTTAGGGAGAACCCAGTTTAAAATATGAGAATTACTTAGCCACATGAATCCCCATTTTGTATTTACTTCTCTTCTACGTATCATCTTAGAATTGTTGGTGAAATCCCTACCAGTCCCTAGTATTTATGTATAACAACTTCATTATTAAATATCAGAATTAACATCAGAAATTATATTCTAAATAAATCAATGTCCACATTATGTCAAAGTAATCAGCCCATCTAATTTTTGTAAATATCATTCTTCATTCTAAATACATTTAATCAAAATTTTATTTAGTTTATAAAAATATAAGTTATATAATTGAAGAATGGAGGGAAGTATGCTAGATGAGGTATTTTTAGTTTCTAGCCTTATCTGTTATAACATTTGTAAGTCTGTTTAGCATCCCTGTGTTTTTGTTCTGGTTTTGTTTTTTTTTTTCTTTCCTTTTGTTTTATTTTCTTTTTTTCTTATAAATAAATTAACAGAAATCGATGATTTCAAAGGACCATCTGGGTCTAACTTTATTTTATAATATTATATTTTATAAAGTTTAGGCTATTGGTTTTAGTGTCTAGCATGGTTTATTTTTTAATTATGTTGAGTGGATCAAGAATGACAGATTCCTTTAGGGAAATAACAAGAAAAATTGAGGCTCTTTATGTGTAGCACTCATTACAAATGTATGTAGTGAGTTTGTCACTGAGCTTTGAGACAGGAATTTGCAAATACTTTTTATGAGTTGAGTTTTAACATAAGAACTAGGTATTAGGGGACAGTGAGACCTTATTTACTATATCTATGCTCTTATTTTAAGGATGTACCCCTAGCTTTTGATTTTTCTAATTAGTGCAAATCTGACTTCCATGTTAGCTTACCTTGTAATAGAACTATAATTTCAGAACTTTTGCTTATTGCTACATTATAGCAAGACTGCATTAATTAGATGGCTTGTATAATTTTTAGAGTAATAGTTTTTGCTAAATGCAAAAGTAAAAATTAATGGATTGCCAGGCAAAAATACTATAAGAAGCCCCTTCTTGAGTTTCAACCTGAAATGTAACCAAGTTTAATATTTCTTTTTATATGTGATTAATCAGTTGCTTTCTTATGAGCTTTTTTATTAAACGATATTCAACTAAACCAAGGTTTACCTATAATATCTATTTTTATTAAATTGATTTTTAGTCTTTGAACTATAAATTTAGGTATTGTGGACTTGGAAAAATCGTGTTTGAAAATTCTAAATATATTGGAGGAATTATTTTTATACTTTGATTAGAATGAATATTTTCATTTCTATTCTGCAGGAAAGCTTGTATAAATGCTATATAGGACAGAAAAACAACAATTTGGAACATTCTAACTGATATAAAAGTGTGAAATGAAACAACAAAATACATAACAGTGGGTCTTATTGGCAGTTTTAATTCTTACGTAACATAGGTTTGCTACCTTCTCCTTTCTCCTTCCCCTCCTTTTCCTCCAATTTTTCAGCTTCAGGCTAGATTACATGTTATGTTAGAGGAAGGGATATACTTGGGATACAGAGAATACTTTCCCTAAAATATGTCTTATTTATACATTATTAAATAATTTTCCTCAGAATTTGGGCATGTACTGTATTCATTAAGCAGTGAACATCTGTGCTAGAAAACTGCCTATAAGCTTCTCTCTATAGTCAGTGTTGGCACAGGAAGAGAGGCAGTCAGTAATTGTCCTGTGAGATGAACAATGTGTTTGGAATACAGATTCTTCTTGATCAACACAAACTGTTCTAAAAGCAACCCAAAAAACCTGTTCACACCTGCAAATTCAGACCTACATATTACCTAATTGAGTGTTGTTTTTTTAATATGTTTGGACTATTAGAGCTCTCTTTTTTGATAAAATGCCTTCTCATGAATAGTCTACAGTGCCAAAGCATCGAATAAAAGCTCAATCTTTTAATTATGAAACTAATACCTCACATTATGAAGGCTTTTTTTATTTGTAATGCATTGTTCATATATTTTCTAATTTAATTTCATTGAGATTTTCATTGCATTGAGCTACTTCCACTTATTCATTTAAAGCTCCATTCCCATGAGTGTTTTTATACCATGAGTCTTTTTTGTTTTCCTCTTATGAGTGAAAAAAGATTTCATTAGAAAGACAGAAGGAAAGAAGGAAGGAAGGAAGGAAGGAAGGAAGGAAGGAAAGAAGGAAGGAAGGAAGGTTACTACATGATGGATATGGGTAGATTTTTTTTTTTAATTCTCTATGTGCTCACTGCTTACATTTCTAATTATGCCAGCTATTTAGACTAAAGTCCATGGTGTGTCTTTATTGGTGGCTTTCTTCCCCTGAGCAAACAAGACTCCAGTAAGAATTGTGCAGTACTATTCCCTCACCCACATCTGTTGTACATTTGGAGCATTCGTACTCCTCTGCCCTCAGTTACTAATTTTTCACCTTAATTCCTCTAAAATTCTTGCACTTCCTCAAATACAAATTTCATTTTCTGTGTGTGCCCCTCTTCCCAGTACAATGCAAAAACAGCCAACCAAATGTTGCTTCTTCTTTTGTCAAAGTTCATATGATATGAAAATGAGCTGCAAATGATAAACTAAATTTTGAGTGTGGAGCGATGCATCCTGTTTGCAAAAGGTGTGTTTCCTCTGAGAGTTTTTGCATCACTCAACGTGCTTGGTAATCTTCTGGGTGGGCACAGTTACAAAATGTATGGGACAAGTAAAGGTGTTTGTCATTCATTTATATCCCTGCCTAGTTCTGCAGCACAACTGATGCTGGAAGCTCATCATACCACATAGCCAATTATTGTAAAAGTTATGTTGTTTATATTTAACTATTAGAACTCAAAACAAAGCACAAAGGATGTTTATAAAGGGAACTGAAATACTAAGTCTATTGACTATGTACATGGACCTTAATGAGACAAAAACACTTTGAAAACGTGATTTACTTCTAGGTGTACAACTCTACATTACATAGTCGATGCACTGCATTATGTGCTCACCACCCAGAATCACTTCTCCTTCCATCTTGATATAAAATTATTTTCTATATGAAATATTTTCTACATGAAATATTCAGTGCAGGAATTCTCTAAATCCCTCAAAGAACCAACATTCTTGTTTAATCCACATTTGTTAAGTAGTGATAAAGTGCATTGCCTTCCAACACACTAGAAAATAAAAATTATAAAAAGGCAACATTGTTTAAATTTAGCCACTGCACTCTGGGAGAGACAAAGACGATCAGGAAATAGTAAAAGATGTTAATAGTACATTAAATTAAGACCATTTTCTGAGCATTGTTTGGGGAATAAACTTGTTTAACTTAGAGAAGAAAAGGGAACAAAACACTGTTATTAAATATATGTACCAGAGAACAATATAGAGAATTTTAATATTTTAAGGATGTTTGTATATATATTTTTATTTATTTTGACAGATGAGAGAGAGAGAGAGAGAGAGAGAGAGAGAGAGAGAGAGAGAGAGAGATACAGAGACAGAGAGAGAACTGAACTGGGGGAGCTCCCAGTTCAGCATGGGCCGGGACTGGGATTCGATCCCCGGTCCCCGGGGCTGCAAAGTGAGCGCTTAACCCACTAAGCCATCCCGGCTTCCCCGGATGTTTGTAGATAGGAATAAATATATAGAATTTATCTGGCTGATTTGTGAGCTAGAATTAGGATGGAAGTGAAGATTTTATGGTTAGCAATATTTTAACTCCACATTAAGGAATTTATTAAAGAACTCTGCAACATCAAAAACAAACTACCTCAACAAGACTTAAATTGCCCTTGAGCATAAATGGTTTAAACAATTTGGCAGAATAATCATCTTATTCTACAAAAGATAGTTAAGTATAGTGTAACGTTTAAGATGCAGGCAAGCTATGACTGAATGAATATTGAATACAAATAGTAGAACCCTTGTCTCCCAGCAGCTGACACGTGGAAGAGGTTAACAGACTAATAAAAGTGACATACCAAATGACAACTTAAATTGACATTCATTGTGAGATTACCATTTAACAGATTGCAGAAATTACAGCCATATGCAAGCATAAAATTGAAATAAAAAAAAGCTTGTTTTAATTTCCAAGGATCACTGGTAGGATGGTACCATCAAAATACATTAAGTGGAGGTGCTGCAAAGCGATCCTCTTTCTGCCTTGGCATGTTCATTTCCAAGGGTTGCTTTAACAAATAACATCAAAGTTGGTGGCTTAAAATAGCAGACATTTATTTTCACAGTTTTGGAAGCTAGAAGTCAGAAATCAAGGTGTCAACAGGACCCTGTTCTCTCTGAAAATTCTAGAGAAGATCATTCCTTGCTTCTACCTGGTTTCTGGCTACCCCAGGTAATCTGTGGTGTTCCTTGAATTACTGCTCTAATCTCTGCATCTATCTTTAAGATAAAGCCTTCTTGTCTATGTTTCTGTTCCCAAATATTCCTCTCCTTTCACTTTCAAAGACATTAGTTACTGGATGTCGGTCCCAATCTAAAGCTAGGATGATTTCCTCTCTAGTTAAATATACAAACACCCAGTTATTATAATATTTTGAACTTCTAAGTAAACACAAATGTTGAACAGACACAATACCTGTAGATTTCAAAAACCACTGAGAGGGAGGTGGGTATGAGATTTTATTCCATTTCTGTAATGGTGCTTCCATTCCTTAGGAGTTGGTGGTATTTAAAATGGTAGAACTACTTCAGGGCAATCAAAACACTTGGGGAGGTAAACTGAATTTAAAGAAAATTTTAATCTCACAGCAGTCCATTGATGCTATGAGTGCTGTGTTGTGAAATTCCTTTTATTAGAAGGTGTTGTAAATTTATTTACATAAAATTCATGGTTAGATATAAATCCCACATAAGCAGAGCTAAGGACAGCAGGGAACATGGTTCATGGTCTTATGCTCTGATGCATAGTTATTTCTATTTCATTGCTTTAAGATCAAAACAGACAGACGTAAATTTAAAAGGCTATATGGTACATATGCATTTAATGCAAACATATGAACATATATATGACATGTAAGAGTAGGCCTCAATCATGAGTAAACTTCTAAAGGACAAAGAGCTGAAAGATAATTCCCAAAAAGTAACTGACCTAAGCTCCCAACAGTCACCTGTGGCCCTCCTGTGGATGGCAAAAAAGGATACTCAGAAAGCAAAAGCAGCAATAAAATCATCATTTTCTTCTTCACTGTGATAACAATAGAGTATTGATTACATCATCCCTTTAACTATCCACACAGCTGTCAGTAGCCACCTGCCTTTCTGGAGAAAACCCATTTTTGTCTAATTTTTTATCCCTGTTTCTTCCAACACACCATTTCATTTTTCAAAGATGAACTCCCTAAATGAAGGAAGTTTGCCCTCCTTCTCAGTGCTTACTATCATCCTAAGAGTGAAGGTGGTTTTGATTACTCACCAGCTGTAGCTGAATAGTTTCTTTAGCAGGCTCACACTTTAAAAATTTGTTCTTCTGGTCTCTCATGAGAAAAATATGAGTTTCTTCTTGCCTGAACCTCCAGATGGTCCAAGAATGGTCTTAGTATCCCCAATTACTCAGATATGCATAGTACATAATATTTAAGTTGCTTTGGAAAATGTTCATATCTGAATTAGCCTGGGTCAAGCAAAAAATGAAAATACTTGTGAAGACTTCTGAATGGAGCTATACCTCATTACTAAGGGGTCAAAGGGCATATATTCATGTCAGAAATTCAGTGACTTGAATCAAATTAAAAGACCGACTGTGCCTATGTTTCTTATTATAACCAAGTGCCCAATACTCAGTACAAGATTGATAAATATTTGTTCAGTAAATAAATTTGACAAATGTTTCTTAAGTAGATGTAGTATGACACCCTTATAGGAATGCTAAATAAGAAAAATGTCTTTTCCCACTTACATCTATAGAAATAGAAAATACCTAGAGTCTGTTTTATATGAAAATAAAAGTGTTGGGGAAAAAAAGGGTGGGGGGCTGTCAGGACTCTAGTCTCACCCAGGAGAAAGACATCTACAGCCTGTGCTTCTGGAATGGAGAGAGAAGGGGGGGAGCACTTCATCTTGTTAATTGATCTAATAATATAAATAGGGCAAGAGATCATATTGAAAGACAAAGGATTTAAGAAAACCCTGGGTTGTCATCACCTCTGATACAGATTTCGGAGGTTATTTATATTCCATAGACCATATTTACAGGGCATTGTACCTACTAGAATTGCAGAAATCATAGAGGGTCTCTGTCAATTAACATGGTTACCTTTAGAGCACATTTGAAAATTAAAAAAAAAAGGCAATGGTTATAATGATTTTACTGTATAAATAAAAGATTGACCTTTACAGAGATCAAGTGATTTGCCAAAGAATGGGGGTTACATAGCAATCACTGTGAGATTTAAGCACGTGCTATCTATCTCCAAATTCTCTATTTGTTCCTCTCTCTATATTCTCTCAAAAAATAAAGATAGAGGTCATGAATATCCTGCAGGGAATGATATAGACACATTGGTAAATTGTTATGCTTGTTTAATTCAACAAACCTACCACAAATTCATAGATACACAGCAATTTGTATTTCCAGTTTTTCCCCATGAAAACTGTCAGTAGATCCCTTATATTCTTCCAAAATAATTAGAAAATCACATCACCAAAATTAGTATCTGAACCATTTTTATTTGCCTCATGAAATTAAAATAAAACCTTATATATATGTACAACTGATTTTAGAGTAATGGGTGTTTCACTAATGGAATAATATGCCTAAAAAATAAGTTCTATAAAACAGTGATCTGTTTATAATATTCAGAAAAGCAATTGAATCTGAACGTTTGTAGTCAGAAGTTTCTGGAAAATATAAAAATGGCTGTACTGTAATATTACAAATATAACATTCATCCCATGATGCATTCAAATACTAAATGCTGAGATTGTAGGTTTTTTAAAGAGACAGATGGAGTAGCCCTCTAGTTGTGCAAATGACTAAATAAGAGAAAGTTTACATTCCAAAATCTGAATTTCATTTAAAATATAAACTTACTAATTTTCTAGGAACCACAAAAGTATACAAAATGATCACCAATATTTCAGCTGCAAAGACCCTAAAACCGCTGTCCTAAGGTGCCTACATTCCTCATTCATAACAATATTTTCCTGATGCCTCCTGAATTCTATCATAATCCCAGCTATTTATTTGCTGCCTTATATTGGTTTGGCAATAGAAAAACACAACAAGCACTTTTCTAGGCTCTGGGATTGTGACAATAATTACGGATGGCTCCCAGGAAAGACGTTGAACTAACACAGGAAGGTGGGTGCCCACCTGAATTCAACCCTGATGGATTAGAAAACTTGCTATAATCCTGTGATAAACCCCTAGAGTATGTGGCTAGCAGAGTGTGAGGGTGGCAGATAGCTGATAAAACTTAGACAGAAAAACTCTGGCAGTGACTTTCTCCACCTTGTTCTGTGCAGATTGCTGACCACCCTGACAGAGTTGGGATGGGTGTAGGCAGCCAGTAAGATATGGCGAGGTCATATGGAACAGTTATCCAGCTATGACAAGAAGTAGATACCACATTGCTGGCTGGTGGGCAGTGATCCCCTGGGTATTCATTTCTCCCCTAGGTCTACTCCCCAAATAAACTTTTGTTAAGTAGAACTAGCCTCTCATCGCCCAATCAGAAACTGGCTGGTCATACTCATTTCTTCTCTTTCCCTCTAACTCAGTTTTGTACTATTAGATTTTAGCTGTAGCTAAATAAATAAATGTCCTAATGTATATTAGTAATAAAATATATAATAGATACATAATAAATGTATCTATGCTTCATTTGCCAGAATTTTTACTTTATCTTATACTTGGAGCTCAGATATTTGAAATTTAGAGGTAAATTCTGTCCTACTGAGACTTTCTACTAAGTGTTTTGATAGCAGAATATCAACTCATTCTTACACAGGAGATATAGGATCTCTGTGACAGGGAATTACTAGCCTAATGGAAACAACTCCATTATAGGTTGGGTAATCCATCCAAGATGGCAGAGACAATCCATCTTTATGAAAAAAATCACTGAAGCATACCACACTACACAAAACTGCATTTCTAAATGTTCTGACATTAGTAGAAGACAACAGTTTATTACTAAATTGAGTCATCCTTTCCTAAACCTATAATATTAGCCTTGACTAAATTTGTTTTGAAAACAAAAGAAAACAAATATAATTTCTATGTGAATCATGATATTTCAATACCTGGTAATAATGTTGATTCACCAATTTTCATAATGTTGATTCAAACAGTTTTCATAAAAAAACTGTTTATATGACACAATAATACCCTCCGTGTAAGAAGGCAAGCAAAAAACATTTTAAGCTTTTTCAGGAGAAAGACACTGAGAAGCAATGATAGATCATTAAAAATAAGGAGTTGAAAGCCAACAAAAGTCATTTCCAACATAGCAAGAAAAAAGCAAAACAACATATGAACTCATAAATTTTTTGCAGAGCTTCAAAGAGTTAAAGTTATAAAACCAAGAAAACCGAATTCCAAAGGGCAATCACAACTTCCTAGGAAATACTGGGCACACAAGCTGTTTTCCTTAATAGATAAAATGAAGTGGCTGAACAGAGAAAGAAATAAATAAATAAATAAATAAATAAATAAATAAAAGATCCAATTATATGCTTTACATAAGAGACTTGGCGTTACTTTAATGACACACATAGGTTGAAAATGAAGGGATAGAAAAAACATTTTATGCAAATGGTAACCAAAAGAAAGCAGGAATAGCTATATTGATATCAGATAAAATTTCAGTCAAAATCTGTCACAAGAGGCAAAAATGTAAAGATATAATGATAAAGGATTTAATTTATCAAGAGGATATAACAAATGTAAATATATATGCTTTCAACATAAGAGACCCTAAATGCATTACAAAAGCAAATATTAACAGTGCCAAAGGAAGAAACAGACAGCAAAATACAATAATGGTAGGGAACTTCAATATCCCACTTTCAACAATGGATAGATCATCCAGACAGAAAATGAGGAAACAGCAGATATAAATAACACTATAGAATAAGTAGAGTTAACAGACATTTTATCCAACAACAACAACAGAATACAAATTCTTAAGTGCACACAGAACATTCTCCAAGATAAATTTTATATTGGGCCACAAAGCAAGTCTTAACAAAGTTAAGAGGATTAAAATCAAATCTAGTATCTTTTCTTACTAAAATGGTATGAATCAAAAAATCAATAACAAGAGAAAAACTGAAAATTCATAAATAAATGGAATTAACTAACACATTCCTAAACAACCAATGGGTCAAAGACAACATAAAAAGGGAAACCAGCAAGTATCTTAAGACAAGTGAAACTAAAAACACAACATACCAAAATTTATGAAGTGCAGCAAGGGTAGTTCTAAGAGGGCTGTTTATAGTGATAAATGTCCATACTAAGAAAAAAAAGAACATTCTCAAATAACTTTAACCACATAACTTTATACCTCAATGAATTAGAAAAAGAACAAACTAAGCCCAAAGTTAACTAAAGTAAAGAAATAAGCAAGATAGAACAGGAATAAACATAATAGAGACTATAAAGACAACAGAAAAAATACAATGAACAGACCAATACAATGAAACTGAATTACTTTTTTTCTGGAAAAATCTTTAGGTAGACTAATAAGAAAAAGGACTCAAATTTAAAATAATCATAAATTAAACATGAGACATTACAACTGACACCACAGAAATACAAAGGATGGTGAGGTAACTAAGAAAATTTGTATACCAACAAGTTGCATAAACTAGAAGAATGAATATATTCCTAGAGATATACAACCTAGCAAGACTAAATCATGAAGAAACTGAAAATCTAAACAGAATATAACAAGTAAGGAGATTGAATCAATCATCATAAACCTCACAACACAACATAGTCCGGGACCAGATAGTTTCACTGATAGCAAACTTTCAATACAGTTTCATTGTAGCAAACTTTCAATACCAATACTTCTCAAACTCTGCCAAGAAACTGAAGCAAAAGAAACTGTCTCAAACTCATTTTATGGGACCAGCATTATCCTGATAACAAAGCCAGATGATGATATTATGAGAAAAACAACAACAACAACAAAAAAAAAAAAACAGAACAGACCAATATCTCTGATAAATATAGATATAAAATATCAACAAAATATTAGCAGACTGAATTCAACAGAACATTATAAAAATAGTACACCATAATTATGTGGGACTTATACTTGGAATGCAAGTATGGTTCAACACATATAAATCAATAAAAGTGATACATCTCATTAATAGAAAGAAGTATAAAAATTATACAAGGGGAAGCCGGGATGGCTCAGTGGGTTAGGAGCTCAGTGCCGGGGACCAGGGATCGAATCCCGGCCCCGGCCCGTGCGGAACCATATGCTGA